>KZ111141.1:648258-669924 GCA_002077045.2 Rachicladosporium sp. CCFEE 5018
TCGCGCCGTCAGCCTCAACGGCGCTTCTGCAGGGCGGCATCGGCAGCGCGACTGAACAGCGACAGTGAGCTGCAGCGCGATTGACTCACGCTGCCATATACACCTTCAACCCCGGCCACGCTGGTCAACATCACCCCGACGCGCCCGCGGCAGCCGGGGCCACCCACCGCGCTGACCGACGGAGCATGGCCGTGCCCCCCTCGCCCATGTCCCAGGAGCGCAAGCGCGTCAAAGTCTACGAACTCAAGAACAACGACTGGTACGACCGCGGCACAGGCTTCTGCTCAGGGCAACTACAGCCGCAATCTCCCACCGAGAACCCCGAGGCGCATGTCGTTGTACTCAGCGAAGATGAGCCAGAGCGCATGCTGCTGGAGACGAAGATCACGAAAGACGACGGCTACCAGAAACAGCAGGACACACTGATCGTGTGGACTGAGAGCAATGGCGTGGACATGGCGTTGAGCTTTCAGGAGGCCGAGGGGTGTTCGGCTATATGGGAGTTTGTCTCTGATATTCAGACACGACTTGCTGCCTTTGCGCCGAATGGTGATCTGTCGGACGATCTGCTGGATTCTGGGCATATATTGAGTCTGCCGGAGCCGGCGTTGGGGAGGTTGGAGGACGTGGAGAACATTGTGCGACAAGCGAGCGCGACGCCACATGGGCGGGAGGCACTCATCAAATTCATTCTTAGCCCGGAGCAGCAGTATATTCTCAAGCTGGCGCCGCTGGTCGAGATGGCAGAGGATCTGGAGAGTCTATCGGATCTGCATCGTTTATGCACGATCATGAAGCACCTGATATTGCTAAACGATTCGTCGATCATCGAGTTCGTTGTAACGGACCAGGCGATCATGGGGGTGGTGGGCGCGCTCGAGTGTAAGTAAATGCGCGGAAGGCGAGTATGCGCGCGACTTTGTGCTAATCTTTGAAACAGACGACCCTGACTTCCCCTCACATCGTGCGAACCACCGACAATACCTCTCAGACCCGACAAAGTTCAAGCAAGTCGTCGAGATCAAAGACGAGGACGTGCGAAGACGAATACACTGCACCTACCGACTTACATATCTCAAAGACGTCGTGCTGGCACGAATACTGGACGATCCTACTTTCTCTGTGCTCAATTCACTTATATTCTACAATCAAGTCGACATCATCAACTTTCTGATTCGGACGGAAGAATTTCTAGGCGAGCTTTTCAGTATATTCAATCCCGCAGAGCCCAGCCAACGAAGAAAGAAGGAAGCAGTGCTGTTCATCAAAGACTGTTGCTCGGTGAGCAAGACAATACAGGCTCAGTCGAGAGCGCAGCTGTATCATCAATTCATTGGACATGGACTGTGGCAGGTTGTAGAGTTCGCGCTGAAACATCACGATGCGGCAGTGAGAGTGGCAGGAACAGACATTTTAGTCTCACTAATCGATCACGACCCGCATATCGTGCGAGGGCAGATCTTCAACGCCAGCAGAGAGGACAAGACGCCACTAACAGATACTCTGATCGAGTTGCTATTGATAGAAACAGATCTAGGCGTGAAGAGTCAGATGGCTGACGCTATCAAAGTGCTGCTCGATCCGGCGACGAACCAACAGCCCATGGATATCAATCGCACACAGAGCGGAGGCTTTGTGGCGAAGCAACGAGGAGCTGGTCCTCATAACACGGTACCTCCGCAAACCGATGCTTTCATCAACAGATTCTACGAGAATGCAGCAATGCGCCTCTTCCAGCCACTAAGAGAATTGCAATTCCGACAGTCGATGGCCGGCATGTCAGTCCACGAGACGAGCTTGTACACTCACTTGGTCGAGATCCTGTGCTTCTTCATGCGACAACACAACTACAAGGCGAGGGCCTTCATCATTGAGCAGCACCTTCACGAGAGTGTAGCGAGATTACTTGAGTGCCCGCAGAAGTACATCAAACTCACAGCGCTGAAGTGGTTCCGAATCACGATCGGCCTGCAAGACGAATTTCACAATCGGCAAATGATCGCCCATCGACTTTTCAACTCGGTACTAGACATTGTCTACGAGACGATGCCGCGTGACAATCTCCTCAATTCTGCTTGTTTGGAGCTGTTCGAGTTCGTCCGCTCTCACGTGAAGCAGCTAGTCGTTCATATCGTGGAGCATTATCGCGAGCGCCTCGCAGGCCTGGAGTTTGTACCAGTCTTCAAGGGTCTGATACAGAAATATGATAACATCCAGGAAGGTCTCCTGACGAATGGCATCGATGACTCGGTTTCCACTATCGACGGCACTCCACAACGACTGACGAACGGCTTCCACCGTTTCGCTTCTGGTCTGAAGGAAGTCGATGCTGACGAGGAGGCGTACTTCGCTAATGACGATGACCCCGATGCTGATGACGACGATGAGAACGGCCTCCCCACAGCTGCGAACACTCGAATCAACATGCCCAACGGTGCTAGCCCGGCTCGACCTCTCGTGCCGTACTCAGATGATGACGAGGATGCCATGGATATGCTGGCAGCGTCGCCAGACCGAAAAGACGATTGCTCCGATCCTACGCCTCTTGACGAACAACTCCTCGAATCACCTCCTCAACCCGAAGAAGCCGAGTGTGACCGCGGTAGAGACCGTAGACCGGTCCCTCTCGAACACAGCCCCGGCCGCCTCCAGAGTCCACCAGAGCCTATGGCCCTCAAGCGACGACGAGAAGAAGACGAGCAGGAGGACGAGATTGGCAAGCTCATGGGTGGTGTCAAGCGACGCAACAGCTCCGCAGCATCTGTCAGCAGCACACTGCGAGAAACGACTCTCAGCAACGATCATGGTCTATCAAACGGGGTCCATGATGTTCAAGCAGGCGCCAATGGAGTCTTGCACACGCATACCGGACCGTTACTTCGGAGAAAGGGCAGTCTCAAGACGAGGAATGAAGGCATAGTCATGAAAGTCAAGAGGGAAGAGTACGCTGTGAAGCGGGAGCCGAACGTGCAGTCTGTGTATCTTGATGGCGGGGACGACGAGGAACAACATGAGTTGCTAGCTAAGGAGGCAAAGCACGAGGAGTGCGAGGAGGAGAAGGTAGACAGCGGAGGTGGTGAAGGCTGATCGATGCACCAACGTGGAAACGATGAGCCGACTCGCGCTCCGTCGACCTAGACGCTTCGACACCGTTGCAGCAGAGCCACGTTCACGAAGGTCCCTCTCCGCCTCGTGCGGGGCGCCCAAGATCTCGGCTGCTCTCGCCAGACGTTCTCGCCGATTGCGTGGCATGCCGCGGACTGGTATGCCTGCCTGGTCACGCCGTTGACCGCGGACTAGCGTGCCGGTCTGCACTGCAGTGCTCGCCACGTCTTTGCTCCACGCGAGAAGCTCTGACTCGGAGGCCGGCGGAATGATTTGGGGGTTGCTACATAGACGCATAGGAAGGCAAGGGGGATTTGTAACGAGAACAATGTAGTATACTACACACTTTGCTACTGCATTCCCATCGTGCTCGTCTGGCTGCCAACACTGTATGGATGTGTTGGGGCCGAAGGATGTTTCAGCCTCAGACTGCAGGATCACCGATTGCGTGCCACTGTGCGAAGTCTGTTTGCGCCTCCTTCGCACGCGAGAGGAGAGAGTTTTGGAATGGAGAATGAGGCGCTTGATGGGGAGAGGAAGCGCTGCCGAATTACTGTTGGGCTTTCTTTTCGCGTGCCAGCACGAGACCTCGAGTGCTGACGTGCATGGGAAAACAAATCTCGTAGCATGAGATATGAGCTGGCGATTGCTGTGTGATAAGAACGAGCTATCCGAGGGGTTTGGCAAAGTACCCTACTGTTCATGGTGTGAGGTGACGAAGGTTTATATTTGCACTGCGCAGAGTCACGACTTCGCACTGTGCAGATTCTCGATCACGCAGACAGATCAGTCAAGGATGGAGCTCCATGTTCTCACGCGTGGTGTCTCTAGCTGATGTCTCACCGAGGAGAGGAAGTGCTACCGGAATCTTCTAGGTAATGTCTCAGGTCAGCACGTGGGCGCCGGGACCTAATTGGGTGCTTGGTACGGTAGAAACAAGGTACGAGAAAGTAGCGTGAAAGTCGAGGGGAAAGTTACTGGTATGCAAGCGCTGTGATGACTGTCGTGATCCGTGGGAGTGTCTCGAGCTTGTTGCTCCGAGCACACGGATGTCTGGGTTTCGAATGGTGTCCAAGATCTTGATAATCCGAAGGCCCAGAGCTCTGCCTGCAACCATGATGAGGTCTAGACAAGATTTTGCGATAAGCTACATGTGCATTGCTATAGAATGTTGACCCGATGCGTTCGCACGAGGTCTGAGGTCGTCTGGCTGCGGACGATCGAAGATGCAGCTAGATATGCTTTGCAGGGCAGCTGTGCGGGCGCTGCGCAGCTGGCGTGTGTGGGAGTCAACTTTGCGTGCTCGCTGGGATCATCATGCGAGTGGGAAGTAGGCATGGGATGAGTGCATGCTGCATTATCGTGGAGCCGTGTTGCAGTGGGGCGGGCAATACCTCTGCCCTGGCTGGCTGTGAAGTATAGATATGCAGTTGCGGGCTGTAGATGAAGTGGGCAAGCCACGGCGATTACATCCTACCTCAACATCAGCTGATGGTTAGGAATGGGGCATCATCCTCGCGTGGGAGACTCCATCCCAGAGGCCTGGTAACGATGCCAGAACGTGGCTGCGAATACCATCGTCACTGGCTTCGTCCAGTCACAAACCCACCACATGGCCGCCTCGCACCAGAACCGTTCTAGTGGTACAAAGGCAGGCTCTCGAAAGGGTAGGCACTCGGACCCCTGCAAGTCGCAAAGGGTAATCATGGCGTTCAGGCCGGCAGACGTGGCGATCGACACGCCGGAGGTGCCGTTCCCTTGACTTTCCTTGTCGGCGGGCCGGCGAATGGACCGTGTGGCTGCTTTGGAATGTCTCAACGGTGATGGGGAAGCTGGCGTTGATATCGAGGTAGAGTGCGGAGGCGTGATAGGAGGGTTACAAGCGAGGAGGTGAGCTTTATTGCGTGCTGAGGAGCTGGAGGCTAGAGTATATGCAATATGTTGGAGATGTTATGATGTACACGTGCACCGGAAGAAGTTGCGCGGTATGTGCTATTTCTGGCTGTGCTTCGGTGTGTGTTGCGTGAGAGTTGCGGGTACTTGCCAATTTCGACTTCACACGCAATGATCTCGATCTCAGCTCATCACATCAACATGGTAATTACTTCGCTTATCCATATTCGATGTCTCACACCACCAAACGGCCTCAGCGGCTAGGCCACGTTATCGTCCTTGCCCACGCAGCGGCCCCAAGTATTCGTTCCAATGGCGTTCTCGCCTAGGCGGCTGCTGTCGTCCCAAAGTTTCTCTCGTTTAGCGCGGTCGATCACTATCGACGCACAGATTCATTAGCAGCCCGCTGCCCAGACTCGCCAGGCTGGGATGTCACAACCCAAATGCCCTGGTGTGATCCATGCGCTCTACTATCCTGGTGGCGCTCGATCCGCGCTTGCGGCTTGTGCAATTAACCTCTGGCCATGCGAGCGGGAGAGCTGGCGCTGGGGTCACTGTCAGTACCAGAGGAGCGGGTGGATATAGTAAGGTGAGCTGCCTGCGGGATTTGCATGAGGGTTTGAATTGCTTGTCAACATCTTCTCTTCATCTCGTCTCACCTGTTTCTATTCATCTTACACGTGGCGTTGTTGCTGTTTGGGTTGGCTGGCTGAGTGAGAGTCAGACCACTTGCTATTGGCAAGGTCCCAAACACCCCTGATGCACATTGAGTACTAAGCAGCATCAACGCGCCGGCAAGATGCCTCTCTTCTCGAGGAAGTCCAAAGCCCAGAAGGCCGAGAAAGCTGCAAAGGGTGGCAAGGCAGCGAAAGACGCCGTCGTTGCACCAGTTGCATCACCTCCAATTCCACCTCCTTCAGCTTTCAAGTCACGAGATGAGAAGAAAGCTGAGGTGACACCAGGCGCCCATGGTGCTCGCCCATCGAACGGACGCTTCTCACACGCCAACTCCAGCACGAGCAGCCTTCAACCACATCGTTTCACGAGCAATGGACTAGCAAACAGCAGCACCGACTACTTCAGCAAGCCCGCGGGCGAAAGCCCCTCGATTGACAGCCCGAACCGCCAGAAGTCGAAACTGACGAAGGAACGCGGATGGACTAGCCCACATCATTCGGCAGATTCGGGCTACAGCTCTCCCGGCGCGCTCTTCAACAATGGCGCAGGTGTGCCAAGCGGAGGGCACTCACCCGAAGGCTCAGTGAGCGCGCCGATGCTCAAGAAGAGCTCATTGCCCGAGATGACGCTCGGCGAGGAGCTTGCGCAGGATCCTGCATTCGCGAAGCCGTCCCCCATTGAGCTTACCATCGCCAACCTCGAGGGCAATCCAGGCTACTACCCGCCGAAGAGACCCGCAAAGTCCCCTGGTTATGTTGCTCCTCCCAGGCTCTTCGAACGCCAGAAGTCACAGCAACAGCTGAAAGAGCAGGCCGACCCAATCCTTGATCGCAGATCAGAAGCACCGACACGTAGTCTGGAGCAATCCCAAGGCAGCCAGCGGGACGGAGACTACCAACGCAACGGTCCGTCGAAGTCGTCAGTGAGTCGGACCAACACCCGCTCGATTCGGCGGCCGGCTTCGCCTATTCAGGAGCACGTTGAACAATCTGCGGATGTTCGATGGCAAGCGACTACCCGAGACGACGTACACACCAAGACGGATCCGGACGCGGCAGTCCTCGCGACCTCGCCTACTATCGTGACCGGCTCGTCGAAGCCATTCGATCGCAGACGCCAGACACTCACAGAGCAGCTCGAGGATGGCTCTTACTTCACCCGCAATGACACGCCCGAATCTGGCGCTGTGCTCTCACGGCAAGGCTACTATAGTACTGCCTCGGACGATCGATCCGATTCAGTTCCGTCACATACTCGCGGCCGCGATCCTCAGTCGTACTACGCAGAATCAGAACGTGGCAGCTCGCCGGTCCAGAACCGTCGCGCCTCGCAGGGCGATATGCTCAATCATACCCGACAGCGCAGCAACTCCACACCAACACTCAGCATGCTCAAGGGACTGAAGGTCAACAAGCGTGGCAAGATCTTGGATGAAGAGGGGGATCCAATTGGGGAGTTGATAGACGGCGACATTATGGACTGCGTCCGCCAGAAAGCCAATGCATATGGAGAGGTAATGGACGAATACGGCGGCGTTGTGGGACGAGTCCGCGCCATACCCAGAGAGAACCAGTCGCCACATCTTGGTCGGAGCGAGTCAAGGGCAAGCAGCTTCAGGCATACCTTCATGCTCCCTGCCAATATACCCAGTTTGGCGTCGTATGCTCAGTCACCGCCGCCCGACTTTTCGCGTCAAAGGTCACAAACTCTACAGCAGGGCCGATCCATTGAGCGTCTCGCCTCGCCTCCAGCACCGGAAGAGCCCATCATGCCCTTCGCTTTGCCTATGCTGCCAGCTTCACCGACGCTGTCGAGGGTGGAGTCGCATGCCAGCGAGCCCATGGCTATTGAACTAGCTGCTGAGGAGATCCGGGTGCCTCAGGAGGCGTACGATCTCAGTGAGCCGTTCATGCCGCCACCGCATGTGCCTGCTAGATCATTGAAGAGGCCCGAGAGTCCAGCGGAGAGGTTCGAGCTGCAAGAGGCTGTAGCGAACGCTGTGCGTGAGGAGGAGGTAGTGAAGCCGACCCAGGCCGACTCAGCGTACGAGCAATCTGTGCCGTCCGAGGCGGAGGAAGAGGAGGCGCCGGTGACCGGGTCGATCCCTGCTGTTAAGGAAATGATACCTGTGCAAGCTCCTGTACAGCAACAAGAAGAAGAGGAAGAGGCCGTCGCGCCACCCAAGCCACTCCAGCTGGTAAACGCTAAGCCATCCCCAGCACTCAGGCGTGAGACAGTCCACTTCGCCAGTTCAGAGACCAGGGTGGAGCCACGCCAGGCTGACAGTGACGAGGAGGACACTTTCACTACATTCACGAAGCCTACGACTTCGATCCTCCGCCAGCAAGCCGATGAGACTGCCACCAAACCTCAGGCACAACAACAGGCTCGCTCTGCTGCATCTCGTGCCCTAGCCCGCAGCGTGAGCGAGAAGTTCGTACGACCTCCCATGCCACCGGTCCCAGAGCCAGACACCGGCCGCTGGTCACCGACACTCATGGCATACAAGGGAGGCGACCAAGCAAGTCGTGACCCAGCTGTCTCCAACGTCGTGGGTGCGCCGAACAGGTCGAAGCCCCCTCCACTTCCCTCCTTCCCACGTCAAGCGTTCACTGGTGGCCTCCCGGGCAATAGCCCCTTCGCCAATGCTGGTGGGAGTGTAGGACCTCTGGGTGGACCGCCTATGAACAGGCGCGTCACCACGAACGGTCTACCAATGGGTGGCAATAGTTTGGGCGTGCCTAGACTAGCGTTGAAGGCGAGATTCTCGACGCATTCGCCACTTGTCAGGAGCCCGTTGAGCAGCCATGGTGAGTCCGATCAGCACTTCCTGTACGCCGATCCATCAGTTGCTGACTTCACCTTCCCAGAAACCACACCACCAGAGAGCGACGACGGCCACAACCCTGACTCAGGGGACCGAATCATGCCAATGGACAATTATGCGAGGTTCGCTGCTCACTCTCGAGCTGCAAGTGTCCGCACGAACGCTTCAGTCGTCTCGGCTGGCACTGGGAAGCGGACGTACTTCACCCATGCTGGTCGCGTCACCGTGACCGACGGAGAGCTACCTCCTAGTGCAACGGCAATGAACAGTGTTGACAAGGCCGTGGATGAGGCCAAGGCAGAGAGAGAGGCGTCGAAGGGAAAGAAGGACGAGAAGAAGAAGAGCAAGTTGGGCGGTATGTTTGGGAAGAAGAATAAGACTTGAGGAAGGTCAATCTCATTTGTGTTTTCTTGGATCGATATGGGTCGCTGTCGCTCATTTAGCGGGATTTGGAACGGCGGATCAGGCCAGGCTCCGTTCGAGGGACAGGTATATACGAGAATGGGAGGTGTACTGTCTACACCTGGGGTTCACTGGCTCAAATATGAGATGTACAAACCAGTCATGGTGTTCATCATCAGCTGCTCACAGCACAGCCGCATGCTCCTTTCATGAACTCGAGTTCGACGAGTTGCTCCTGCACTCAGACGTGGCTCATTACTTCACTGCTTGACTTTGTTTCACTTCGGCTTACTCATTTCCTCCAGGCTACATCACCTCATCCAGACTGCCTCGCCGCGTTCACTGACAGCATGTGATGTAGGCTTGCCAATGACATAGTGTAGTCTTGTTCATTACTCTCCGACACTGCCTCGAGCATTCACGAGACGACTTGGTACAATCTCTCAAACACGGAGCTCCCGATACACAGCCATGCGCGCCGAGATTCTCCCCTACGCCAATGTGGTTGTTAGAGTCGACGGCCGCAAACTCAAGGAGTACCACATCGAGCGATCCGGGGACGATGCGCCAAATACCGCTACAGCGTATATTGAGGCCAAATTTGGTGCTCACTTTTCCGTCGACCTTGAGCTGGGCAGTTACTTCCCTCACAAGGAGGATCACCTTAAATCCTCTGTCAGCGCGGACGGGATCAACGTGCGGGTCATCATCCTTACGCCAGGCCGTCACCGCCATGGCTCGATCAATGGTGCGATCAACACTACCGCAGCGGGTAATACGCTTCGGCGTTTCGCTTTCGCTGACCTTGTCAAGAGTATGCATTTTCACACGAAGTAGAGCATGACTGACATTCGATGTAGCCGATGAGGTCGCCAAAGTCCCCGGGAAGAAAACGCTGAGCACTTTGGGCGAGATTAAGGTCGAACTGAGCCGATGTCGTATAGTAGCAGGAGAAGCCAGCTGGAAACACAAGACCTTAAGTCTCCCAGCGTCCGCTAGCAATCCGGAGAAGGCACTCAAGGGTCGCGCCCTGGGTAGCCACACAGTGTCAGTACCGGTTTACGAGTCCTACTGTTCGTCGGCTCTATGATTGACATAGCCGTAGTTTAGGTATACCGGAGAAGTGGAAGGACAAGAGCCGCGTAGACCTCGAGTATCCCTATGGCCGAAGCCCGATCGCTACCTACATATTCCGCTATCGCACACACAGTTAGCGACCCCCGCTCAATAGACACTGACGCCCGCTAATATTCCACAGGCGATCTTGAAAACGAGGGCATCCTGAAGCGTTCGCTGTCCCCTGTGCCCTTGGAGGACCGCGACCCAGACACGCTGACCCTTGAGGAGGGCCGAGAGCTCGCGCGTCGCAACAAGGCGGAGAGAGAGCGTTCAGTTGCCGTCAGGAAGGAAGGCCAGCGTTTAAAGCGTGCCCGATCCAGCAACAGCACGGCGAGCAGTCCTAGTGAGCCAGGTCCACCGAATGATGATGGTGAGATGAAGATTGCTGAAGGCGGTCGCTTAGGGAAGCGCGCGAGGCGTGCTGCAGAGTCAGAGGTCATTGACTTGTCGGCTGACTAGAATCGACGCTGTATGAGCTGTCCCGAGGAGGGAGGCGTCGTTCTTGGCTCAATAACAGACGCTATAGCCGCTCAGTTGTCGAAGATGGACACATGAAGACTGGCTAGGCAGCTGCGACTCTGTTGACTCAACACGCGCCAGACTGCTTGAGATCGCTTCAGATGAAAGGTGAACTAGAGTGGCGATGATGTATGATATGAGCAGTACATTAGTGAACCCGTGATCGTGCTGCACAGCAGAGCAGCCCTCACGCATTCCGATCTTCCCCGCTCGAGCTTTCTCAACTGCATCTTGACCTCGTAACTTCCAAGCCTATCGAGAGTAAGCTGCCATGGCGCACTCCACAGCTCGACGTGTCCCAACGTGGATATCCACATGTTTGCCATGTGGATATGAATGTCTCTCCGGTACTGACTCCGAGGTGTTGATGGTTTTGGACGTGCCGCCATGAACGAGAATACACGCCCTCGAGCGGATGGAGACGGGAGGAGCAATGGCACCGCACACAGCACGGCGATCGATGGGAAACGCAGCAATGAAATCCAGCAAGACGCTCCCGTGAAGAATCTTCATATCTCGCAACCCAATGGCCACACAATTCCTTCCTCCATCTCCGCCGCGCAAGCCAAAGCCTACAGCCACAAGTACAAGCATGCCTTCGCCATACACCGAGAGGCCCACGTCTCATGCCTCACTCGCGATTCCCCGAAGACAGTGTCCTTTAATGGGTTCAAAGGCTTAGCGCATCTCGTTCTCGCGACCTCAATACTGCGTCTCATGATCGAGAACTTCAAGAAGTACGGTATTAGAGTAACAATATCTGCGAGTGGACCCTCCAGGAGCGATACGATCTATGGAACGATACTGTATCTGACGGTGCCTTGTCATCTATTCGTGGCGTATGGGATCGAGGTTATTGCTGCGTGGTATGCGAGGGAGGCTGTGGGGAGGGTGAAGAAGAGCGAGTGTGAGGAGAGGGATAGGCAATTGGACGTTGAGAGACGGGCTCTGAGGGATCTGTGGTGGAGGATTGCCATCGCGCATGCTGTGAACGCGACTTGCAATCTGGTGGTCTCCTCCGCGGTCGTGTATTGGTACATCGAAAATCCAGGTATGCCTCCCCTTCCCCCATGTCCATCCCGACAGTGTCTAACACCCCGCGGGCATCGGCTTCATCCACACCCTCCACGCCACAATCGTCTGGCTAAAAACAATCTCCTACGCCTTCACAAACCGCGACCTCCGGCACGCCTTCCTCTCGCCCCCACCACCCCACCCTACCCTGCCTCCCCTTTACGCCTTCCTCCCCTACCCCTCAAACATCACCCTCCCAAACCTCTGCTACTTCTGGTGGGCTCCAACACTGATCTATCAACCCCTCTATCCCCGCACGCCCTCCATACGCTGGACCTTCATCCTCAAACGCCTTGCCGAAGCAACCCTAGCAATCGCCCTGATCTACCTTACCTGCGCGCAATACGCCGTGCCCTTACTCGATAACAGTCTCCCCGAGATCAGCCATCTAAACCTCCTAAACATCACTGAGCGCGTGCTCAAACTAAGCACCATCTCCCTGATCTGCTGGCTAGCAGGGTTCTACGCCCTGTTCCAATCTCTACTAAACGCCCTGGCCGAACTAATGACCTTCGGCGACCGAGATTTCTACGGCGACTGGTGGAATTGCTCTGATGTACGCTCCTACTGGACTTCCTGGAACAAGCCCGTTGCACACTTCATGAAACGACATATCTACGCCCCGTTGGTAGGCCGCGGCGTGCCGCCCCCAGCAGCCCAAATCCTCACTTTCCTGTTCTCCGCCGCTTTACACGAGCTACTCGTCGGTGTGCCGACGCACTCCATACTAGGGCTAGCGTTCATGGGCATGGTGGTGCAGATCCCGCTTATATTCCTCACTGACCTGTTCTCAAGAAGAGGGAAGAAAGCGGGAGGGGAGTGGGGCTGGAGGGAGACGGTAGGGAATTGGGTCTTCTGGGCGAGTTTTTGTCTTGTCGGTCAGCCGATTGCGGCTTTGGGGTATTATTTCGCGTGGCAGGCGAAGTATGGAAGGCCCGGGGAGATTGAGCGGCCGGATTTGGGGGAACTGTTTGGGGGAGGGCAAAAGTCATGACAGGATGTTCGCTGCTGGGGATGAAAAGTGGCACGGTGGAGAGATGTGGGCAGTATGCCATATGGCTTGATGACAGATGCAGACGTGACACAGCAGTCAGTGATGAACACAGCTTTTTCATTCTCCGAGTCCAGACTCTGCCAAGCGATGTCACTGATGATCCGCCCGGGCTCAAATGATGGCATGGCAAACGTCCCCGCCAGCTCGAGAGCGGTGCGCCAAAAACGCCCAGTGCCACAATCCTGCTTACCTGATTCGCTAATCCGCAGTGCCTTGCCTCCCCCTCCTCGTAAGTGCGGTTCGCTGAACAACACCCACTTAAGTTTCTGCTCAAATGGATGCCGTTCCAATTTATAGCTTGCTGCACAAAAGCCATACCCCACCTCAAGGATCCGAAATCGACGCTCCGAAGAACAGAGCCGCATCAAAAGCTCTCATTCGCTGTTTGTTGCGCTGCCGTTCCTCCTTGACAGCTTTCGCATGCTCCTTCATAGCCTGGTCGTAAGATGAGCGCGTTGACCAGGCGCCATTGGAGGACCACGAGGGAGCAGGGGAGCGTAGCATCCAATAATCGATCGAAGTGAAAGAGCCTGTGTAGCTTGGTGCACGAGTGTGGCAAGGCGTCCAGCTGCCTTCTCCTGGATACTCGCACTTTCCCTCGTAATCAAGCTCGTCCCCGTAGCGTTCCAATTCGGCGTCCGACATGGACTAAAAGTCGGGAAACAGCTTGCCGTGTCTGATGGATAGAGTCAGTATATCAGCAGCTGCGGAGAAGTCCCAAGACAACTCACGGATCATCCCCTCCCTGCCCATAGGCCTCCGTCTCCTCGGGATACTTATCGAACAAACTCGCATCTCCCACCCCACCCTTCACCGGCGGCACATACGGCGCATCAATATCCTTCTTCGCAAGCCTCTCCCACGTCACCTCCGCGAACCAAGGATGCGTCATCACATCTCTGCTCCCTCCATGCAAGTTTCCGAGACGTTTCGTGAGGTCTGAAGTGATCAACTTGACGAGCAAGTCTTGGGCGTCAGGGTGGATGTAAGGCGGGTACTTGACGCGGCCTTTGAGGATGTTTTCGTAGATTTTGAGGGGCGAGCCGGAGTCCCAGAAAGGGGTGAAGCCGCAGAGCATTTCGAAGATGAGGATGCCGAGGGACCACCTGCGCGGTTTGTCAGTACTGTCATGCTGGCTTGAAGAGGATTCAAGCACTCACCAATCGACACTCTTGTTGTATCCCTTTGAGCTCACGACTTCCGGCGCGAGATAGTCGGGCGTCCCGCACAGCGTCCATGTGATGTCGGGCACCTCCTTCGCGAACCCAAAATCAGTAATCTTGAGATGTCCATGCCGATCGAGTAGTAAGTTCTCCGGCTTCAGGTCGCGATAGATGATATTCGCACTATGCAGGTAGTCCAACGCAAGCGTGACCTCTGCGGCGTAGAACTTCGCGACCGGATTAGGGAATCGCTGTACACACTACTGTCAGCCAATCGCCACCCACACCCAAACTGCAATAACATACCTGACTCTTCCGCAACAAGCTAAACAACTCCCCACCCTCAATGAAGTCCATAACCATATACAAGTTCTTCCCATCCTGAAAGGTACCCCAGAGCGTGATCAAAAAAGGATGCTTACACCTCTGCAGCATCCTCCTCTCATCATTCGTATGCTCCACCTGCTTCATCTTCACCACCTGCTGTTTCTTCAACACCTTGACAGCATAGAATCGCTGATTGTGTTTCGACTGCACGAGATGCACGCGGCCGAACGACCCAGTCCCGAGTGTCCGTGAGATCGTAAAGTCTGTCAGAGTATACTTCCCTTTGGTCTCACGTACGGGATTCCCACGGGCGTTCTGGGTGGCTAGACCGAGAGCTGATTGCGCGGAGGAAGCGGCCGTCTGGCTGCTGTATGCGCTGTCATTCTGCGAGGCGCTGCCGTTGTTGCCACCATAATCGGGGCCGTTGATCATGTTCTTGATAGAAGGGACATTCTGGGTGTTGGCCGTGGGGTTCTGCCCGACGATCTGGTTATTGTTGTTCATCTGCTCGGCTGGCTTGGGCGAGGTTGGGATTGCCGAGGGGTTGGTCCGGTTGGTAGTGCTCTCCGGCTCGCTGAACAGCGTGCTGTTCTTGGAGATTGTGGGCGAGAGCGGGGTGTTGTTGGACGTGACGCGGTCCAAGGTCGGGGAGGTGGGGGAGTTGAGATCGTTTGACTCTTGCGAGTCTTTGGTGCGCTTCTTCTTCAGGAAACCGAGCGAGGGCATGGGCGCAGTGGGGGGAGGGTTCGCGTGGAGCGTCGTGCTCTCCCTGCTTGCTTGCTGTGCTCTGCGGCGGAGCGGGTCGGCGCGGACAGCTGCGTTGTCTTGTCTGTATGTGGGTCAGACAATGGTGTATTGCTGCACCATGCGCATGTAGCCAGGTGCTGGTCGAGCAAGGTAGGTCGCCGGAGAGTGGAGCGTGTGCGCTGCAGCAATCGAGATGGCTATTGCACGGCCTCTACCAGTGAATGTAGTAACTTGTCGACGGTTGCGATGACGTCCCGACCACAATGATGACCACACACAGTATTGTCCTGCGTAGAGTGAAGGTGGTGCTGACGACTCTCCTCTCTAATGCCCTGCTTTGCGGATGGCTGGGGCACAGGGAGCTGTGGGCGGGGACGGCAAGCTTCGGTCCTGATTGGGATTGCCAGAGGAATGAATTCGTCGTGTCGGGACAACGCCAAGTCACTTCTTGTCAGTATGTAAGATAGATTGTGAGCTTCGTGTGCGTTGCCGTCGCCCAAGTGTATTCGGTGTAATCGTCACAATAGGAAGAAGCAAGACCGCCCGCTCTCCACCCTGTCGCTTCCTACGCACTGCTGCAAGCGAGCGATCCAGGCACGACTCGACCCCGCAGTAGCGACAAAACCCACATGGCAATCCGGTCCGATCAACTTGTAATCATTACTGTGCTATGTGCCTCAGGCCCAGCCGACCTATGTACAATCATCCAGTCGTGACATCTTCCTCTACGATCAAACAACAGCCTCCGGTCTCTCAACTCTCCTCCTCGCCGTCCCCACCCCAGCAACCCCCCGCTCCTGATTCTCCCCCAACCAAGGCTTCTTACTCTCCCCCAAAATCCCCTTCTCACTAAAGTAATACACAAAGTGCCCCAGGATAATCAGACAGAACGCAATAGGATACAAGTAATGAATGTGATACCCAAACACGCTCGTCCCAATCGCCACGCCCCAGAAATTCGCCGTCAACAACCCAATACTGAAGAACGCCGCGCTCGCCATGCGGAAAACAATAGGTGCAAGCGAGTAGAACAACGTAAGAATGAACGTGTACCCCACAAGATAGCCAGCTATCTTGGAGTTCCAGACCGCGGCTTGAAGCGCTTCGCGGTCGAAAATCGCGGCCTGGATGCCAATGATGAACATACCCCAGAAGCTCAGCTGGCCAAGAACCTCGTAGAGAGGCCGCTTGGACGTCAGGAACTCCTCGAAGACATTCGTGAAGCCGTAACAAGTCGCGCCGAGCAATGCAAAGAGGTCTCCTTTCACGGCGCTAAGCGCCGGCCCGCCGTTACTCCCCGTGATGTGGTCGCTGGCGATGAGGATCCCGAGGCCGCCGCAGCAGACTAGGATGCCGATGTATGGCGCAATGTGGTAGCGGACTTTGAGGAAGATGAGCGAGATTGCCACGACGACCGCGATGGCCCAGAAGTTTATTAGCTGCGCGGAGAGGATTGTCGTGTAGCGGTAAGCTAGCACGGTGAAGTAGTTTCCTTGCACATCGAAGAAAGCGAGGATGAAGTACCGCCAGCCGTCTCTGAAGACCATTTTCGCCCAGCCGGTGGGGCCGTACTTGTAGATCGTCCAACTGGTGTAGATTAACGTGAGCAGAATGTAAGTGAAGAGCGTTTGGAAGGCTGGGATGTTGGTTCCGGCTATGCTAAGAAGTGTAGACAGCGTGTTCGTGCCGGTCACGGCGATTGCCAGGGCCTGCGAGAGCGCGAGGACGAAGTAGAATTGCTTCGTCTTGAGGAAGGCGAAGCGGCCGGCTTTTGGCGCCTCGAGCTCGTCCGTGTTGAGAGCTGCATTGTGGTTGGAGGGATTGGAGTCTAGCATTTCGACCGCGCCGTGCTGGTTCGCATTGCGGGCGGCTAGAGAAGATTCGCCCGAGGAGCCAGTGGGTGAGTCGGATGTGCCTTTTGGTCGCACGCTGTAGTGTTCAATTGGAGTGTTCGATGCGATGTGGTCGGCCATGATTGCACTGTGCTCGAGAGTCGTAATGCGATCAGAATGGATGCCAATGCGATGCAGAACGATGCGATAAGATGTGCACAAACGTAGGATCTTTCCGCGTGTCTCGTGAGCGCAAGACCTCTAGAGTCGCTCACGGTTCTACCTAAGCAGAATGAGTATTAATGTTGCGGTGAATCGAAGAAGCGGAGAGTGGTGTTGCGCTCGCATACTTGAACTTTTTTGTTCTTGCCATGGTGGGGCGAGCTTGGGATCGGCGGCGCACATGGCGCGCCGCTAGGGATCTGGCCGAATCATCGCGGTACTCGGTCCGGTAAACTATGCTTTCGGTATTCAATTAGCATGTCGTGTACATGAAGTCTGCAATCTGAGATCATTGGAAGGGAACTGGACCGATGTTGCAGTTCTGGAAAGTTTGCTGCAGCATTGAAGGTAACAGGGGAGCTATTCCCTCCATTGATTCGATACTTGCTGTGCTTCTATCGACTTGGCCACAACAGCGACCTCGATCGTCCTGGATCGCTGAGAAGCGAATTGGCATGAGCACCTGATGATGCTCAACGCTCATCAAGCCAGGTGCCGAGCTCTCGCAACTCCGTCGCTGTGCAGCACCGAGGCTTCTGTATCACTTCTCCGAGGCACGATGGTGTCCGCACAATGTGCAATGCGTACTCTAGTCCTCCTCCTCATCGCTGTCGCAGAGATCAACGATCTCCGACTCAGCGACCTTCGCCTTCTTCCTGCCCGAGCTCTCCGAAGCGATCGTGATGTCGTTGTCTTCCGTTCCCGGTGTGCTGGCAGCCAAGGTCTCTGATCGAGCACGTTTGGACCTATCTCCCTCCTTCTTGATCTTGACCGCAGCCACCTTCTCGGCTCGGAGACGGACCACTTCCTCCATGAGCTCCGCCTGCGTCAAGCTTGCAGCATCACGCTCCTCTAGCGGCACAGGACTCGGTGTACGCTCTATAATGCCTTCGGCCACAAGCCCGCCTGTAGCATGTCAGCGATACGCGTCCTCAGCGCCTTTGGGTGACGTACGATGAGTGCGGTACTCGAAAATATACACAGCCACAGGCGCTTCTCCGTACGGGTATGTTGCATTGACCCAGTGGTTCGTCGTGGGCTTCGCCTTTCCCAACCTGTGGCACGATCAGCACGTGGTTCGTAAGATGTCGCGTTGTGAGTCTTGCACTCACTTCGCATGATGAGTGACCGCGCGACCCTTCAACGCCTTTTCTGGAACACCTTTGGCAGCGGCTGAGGTGAAATCGGTCGTCGTATCTAGGGAGCTGGAGGATACGTACGGTGTGTTCTATACAAGAAGCGGTAGGTGCAGATTGGCTGCTCGCCCCAAGAATACTCCACTTTTGTGCCCGGCCGACTTATGTTCGCCACTGGGACAGGTACCGCGTCACCCAAACTGTAAACCATCAGTAGGTTGCCACAGCAGGGGATATGTAGAGGCGCACCCTGCGCGGCACGAGATCGCACGACCCTTCAGTGCCTTCTCGGGGACCTTCTTCGGGACGAGGTGCTTTTGGGTCTGCCTGCTGGGATCGCCGCTTTCGACGGAGTGATAGGTTCTGGGGCAGGCTGGATTGGAGACTTGCAACACCTATGCACCGTAAGGCGTATCTCGCCCAACTGAGAGACGCTATCCTTGGCATTAGCGCTTGGACGTGCGTCCGCTGCGACGAGGTCAGTGGTCCGTACATGCAGGCGAGGGGAGCACGACATACTCGTAGCCAACGGAGCGAACTTCAACTTCCTCCGAAACCCGCCAGTGGTGATATCTGTAAGAGACGTGCGGACGCCCTGACGCAGCCGTGTGTAGTCGTTGAAGTAGTAGCAGATCTTCTCGCCATCGATGTACATTCGTGGCTTCGGGAGTGGCCTCAATAAAGGCCGTGGTAGTGTAACTAGCGTTCTGATCGCCTCGTACTTCTGTGTCGGCAGCGTACTCGCGGAGTGGTCGATTGTCAATGCTGACACTAACGCTCACGCCAGGAAGGGAGTCGGCGATCATGGTGTCGACCTTAGGAAACTCCCGCCGCAGTTGTAGTGCGGTTTGGCGAGATAGTCGGAGTCGCTCCCTAGGTATAGGCATGGAAGTGACTGCATGTGTATGGAAGGCTCAATGTCCAGAAGCTGCGCGGCACAGCCCAGCTCGGCAGTGAATCTCAGGCAGCTTCAAGGTGAAGTCGCGATCCAGGGACGCGCTCCTGCCTCTACTTCTCCTGATTTCTGCAAGGTGAGCAGTGCTATGATCAGCTGCGCCGTAGCATATACCATCGCATTGCTACATGCGTGAGAGACGCGGGTCTAGAACTTCGCATCTGCCTCTAAACGCAGGGTAGTCTAAGATTCGCTGTGATGGCGATGTCTATAGGCTCGCTCACAGGAGTGTTTGAGACGTGTAGGAGCGCGATTGCTCCAGCCGCGTGATCCCGTGACCCGGCGCTTTCGAAGCGGTAGGTACCGCCCCATGTTCAAGCTTGACTGACCAGGCCAGGCGTTGGTTGGATACTTAAAGCTCATGCCTCGCGATCTTGCTTCGGTTGTTTTTACGCGTCGCCTCGTACCAAGGAAGCTCATCCGCGCACGTGTCACCACCGGCAGCAGCCCACTTTTACCTCTTTGCACGCGGCAAACCACTTTTAGTCCTTGCTTCCCCGTCGGCGCGCACTCCTGTGCAGCCGCCCTGCTGGGCCAGGCACGCATTTTGTATTGGCCTGAGGTTCATCACTCCCGGCTAAAGTGACTTTTTGTTGCATCATGGCATCAAATGGTCAATCCTCAGAATTCACGCGAAACGCTCCACGTTCACCAGATCTTTCATCGAGTACTGCACATCGACCTCAGTCACCTGATCTCTCTGGACTCGGCGCTCCTAGATTTGAGGGCGGTTACAATCCCCATCGACGGAGTTTGTTATCATCTTCATTCAGCAACGACAGCTTCGGCGCAGGCGCAAGAAGTCAACCCACCTCAGTACCACAACAATCATATCAACAACAACCGCAATTCAACATGCCACCACGGAGTCGGATGAAGTCGGAAGCCGATGTGCACATGCAGGACGCGCAACCAGGCTACCCGATCCCACCATCAAATGGCTTCTCAATGGGCCCAGACGATGCATCCTCAGGTCCCTCCGACCCAACACACGGCGTCACCCTCAAGACCTCCTTCCCAGTCGCGCGGATAAAGCGTATCATGCAAGCCGACGAGGACATTGGCAAGGTCGCCCAAGTCACGCCCCACGCCGTTAGTCGCGCCCTGGAGCTGTTCATGATCAAGCTCATTACTGCATCTGCAGAACAGGCGCGCGGACCTGGTACGGCGTCAGGAACGAGCAAAGGGCCGCGGAGAGTGCTGGCGCAGCACATGAAGAGGGCGGTACAGCAGGACAAAACGTTCGACTTCCTGGAGGAGATCATTGGGAAAGTGCCAGATGCGCCGACGAAGGGCAAGAAGGAGGCTGGCAGTGATTCCGATGAGGTGAAGCCGAAGAAGCGAGGGAAGAAGAGGAAGGAGTCTGGCGAGGGCGTGTGAAGCATCGCTGCGACATCAATCGCCCTCCCTTGTACCATCGCAAGATCTTGCTTTGGCGCCCAGGACAGGCGATCAACACAGAACACATAGACCTGCTTTTACAGCAGGCTGGGCCATCGTAAAATCAACGATCCGTGCGCGAAAAGTGCGCGCGGTCACGAGTCCGCATAGCGCAGACGTGAGTCGTCGAGCTATACACCAATGACGAGTGAGCGAGGACACCCGGACAGCTCGCCTTCAAGTGCCGACGATATCGAACAGCAAAAGCCTCTGGCAGAGCATTCACAATAAAGCCGGCGTGTGGAGCATACCGAGATGCTCTCAGCCCGAGCAGCTGCATACAACCGTGGAGGCTCTGGATTACAGCTGCAGCTTCCCCGCAGTAACACCAAATGACCGCACAGCACATAACGGACATCTTTGTCTCCAGTACGCGGCACATCACATAGCCGCGGCAGTGCTCGAACAATGTTTCCATGACATTCATGGGCCTATTTTTCCTTTCCGTCTCAAACAATATCGCAAGTAGCATTTTCTCCACCTGTCCTTGCCTTCCAATTTCATCTGCTACTCTCAACACGCGACCATGTCTAACTCAAAGCATTCCCTCGACTCGCTCAAGAATCCCTCCCTCCTCCGCAAACAAGGCCTCATCAATGGCAACTGGGTCTCCGCGTCTGCCTCCCCTTCAACGTTCGATGTCGTCAACCCCGCCACCCTCGATGTCCTCGCGACGCTCCCAGAAATGAACAGCACGGACGTCAAGTTGGCTGTGGATGCCGCTCACGAGGCCTTCAAGACCTGGAAGAAGACTACGGCTCGCAGCCGCGCGAGGATGCTGAGGAAGTGGAGTGATTTGATGTTGGCGAATCAGGAGGATCTGGCGTTGATTCTGACGCTGGAGAACGGGAAGACGTTGACGGAGGCTAAGGGAGAGGTGGTGTATGGTGCTAGCTTTTTGGAGTGGTTTGCTACGCAGGCGGAGATGACGCATGGAGAGACTGGTGGGTCCAGCAGAGTCGCGGGATGATGCGAGGGTTGAGATGCTGACGGGTGACCCAGTGCCATCTTCCAACCCGAACCAGAGGATCGTCACATTCAAGCAGCCGATAGGCGTAGCTGCCTGTCTCTGCCCTTGGAAGTACATACATCCTGTTTCTTTTTGATGTCAGCCTTCGATCATGTACTGACCCATGCGCACAGCTTCCCGATCGCCATGATAACTCGTAAATG
>KZ111141.1:670024-693043 GCA_002077045.2 Rachicladosporium sp. CCFEE 5018
TCGCGCCGTCAGCCTCAACGGCGCTTCTGCAGGGCGGCATCGGCAGCGCGACTGAACAGCGACAGTGAGCTGCAGCGCGATTGACTCACGCTGCCATATACACCTTCAACCCCGGCCACGCTGGTCAACATCACCCCGACGCGCCCGCGGCAGCCGGGGCCACCCACCGCGCTGACCGACGGAGCATGGCCGTGCCCCCCTCGCCCATGTCCCAGGAGCGCAAGCGCGTCAAAGTCTACGAACTCAAGAACAACGACTGGTACGACCGCGGCACAGGCTTCTGCTCAGGGCAACTACAGCCGCAATCTCCCACCGAGAACCCCGAGGCGCATGTCGTTGTACTCAGCGAAGATGAGCCAGAGCGCATGCTGCTGGAGACGAAGATCACGAAAGACGACGGCTACCAGAAACAGCAGGACACACTGATCGTGTGGACTGAGAGCAATGGCGTGGACATGGCGTTGAGCTTTCAGGAGGCCGAGGGGTGTTCGGCTATATGGGAGTTTGTCTCTGATATTCAGACACGACTTGCTGCCTTTGCGCCGGATGGTGATCTGTCGGACGATCTGCTGGATTCTGGGCATATATTGAGTCTGCCGGAGCCGGCGTTGGGGAGGTTGGAGGACGTGGAGAACATTGTGCGACAAGCGAGCGCGACGCCACATGGGCGGGAGGCACTCATCAAATTCATTCTTAGCCCGGAGCAGCAGTATATTCTCAAGCTGGCGCCGCTGGTCGAGATGGCAGAGGATCTGGAGAGTCTATCGGATCTGCATCGTTTATGCACGATCATGAAGCACCTGATATTGCTAAACGATTCGTCGATCATCGAGTTCGTTGTAACGGACCAGGCGATCATGGGGGTGGTGGGCGCGCTCGAGTGTAAGTAAATGCGCGGAAGGCGAGTATGCGCGCGACTTTGTGCTAATCTTTGAAACAGACGACCCTGACTTCCCCTCACATCGTGCGAACCACCGACAATACCTCTCAGACCCGACAAAGTTCAAGCAAGTCGTCGAGATCAAAGACGAGGACGTGCGAAGACGAATACACTGCACCTACCGACTTACATATCTCAAAGACGTCGTGCTGGCACGAATACTGGACGATCCTACTTTCTCTGTGCTCAATTCACTTATATTCTACAATCAAGTCGACATCATCAACTTTCTGATTCGGACGGAAGAATTTCTAGGCGAGCTTTTCAGTATATTCAATCCCGCAGAGCCCAGCCAACGAAGAAAGAAGGAAGCAGTGCTGTTCATCAAAGACTGTTGCTCGGTGAGCAAGACAATACAGGCTCAGTCGAGAGCGCAGCTGTATCATCAATTCATTGGACATGGACTGTGGCAGGTTGTAGAGTTCGCGCTGAAACATCACGATGCGGCAGTGAGAGTGGCAGGAACAGACATTTTAGTCTCACTAATCGATCACGACCCGCATATCGTGCGAGGGCAGATCTTCAACGCCAGCAGAGAGGACAAGACGCCACTAACAGATACTCTGATCGAGTTGCTATTGATAGAAACAGATCTAGGCGTGAAGAGTCAGATGGCTGACGCTATCAAAGTGCTGCTCGATCCGGCGACGAACCAACAGCCCATGGATATCAATCGCACACAGAACGGAGGCTTTGTGGCGAAGCAACGAGGAGCTGGTCCTCATAACACGGTACCTCCGCAAACCGATGCTTTCATCAGCAGATTCTACGAGAATGCAGCAATGCGCCTCTTCCAGCCACTAAGAGAATTGCAATTCCGACAGTCGATGGCCGGCATGTCAGTCCACGAGACGAGCTTGTACACTCACTTGGTCGAGATCCTGTGCTTCTTCATGCGACAACACAATTACAAGGCGAGGGCCTTCATCATTGAGCAGCACCTGCACGAGAGTGTAGCGAGATTACTTGAGTGCCCGCAGAAGTACATCAAACTCACAGCGCTGAAGTGGTTCCGAATCACGATCGGCCTGCAAGACGAATTTCACAATCGGCAAATGATCGCCCATCGACTTTTCAACTCGGTACTAGACATTGTCTACGAGACGATGCCGCGTGACAATCTCCTCAACTCTGCTTGTTTGGAGCTGTTCGAGTTCGTCCGCTCTCACGTGAAGCAGCTAGTCGTTCATATCGTGGAGCATTATCGCGAGCGCCTCGCAGGCCTGGAGTTTGTACCAGTCTTCAAGGGTCTGATACAGAAATATGATAACATCCAGGAAGGTCTCCTGACGAATGGCATCGATGACTCGGTTTCCACTATCGAGGGCACTCCACAACGACTGACGAACGGCTTCCACCGTTTCGCTTCTGGTCTGAAGGAAGTCGATGCTGACGAGGAGGCGTACTTCGCTAACGACGATGACCCCGATGCTGATGACGACGATGAGAACGGCCTCCCCACAGCTGCGAACACTCGAATCAACATGCCCAACGGTGCTAGCCCGGCTCGACCTCTCGTGCCGTACTCAGATGATGACGAGGATGCCATGGATATGCTGGCAGCGTCGCCAGACCGAAAAGACGATTGCTCGGATCCTACGCCTCTTGACGAACAACTCCTCGAATCACCTCCTCAACCCGAAGAAGCCGAGCGTGACCGCGGTAGAGACCGTAGACCGGTCCCTCTCGAACACAGCCCCGGCCGGCTCCAAAGTCCACCAGAGCCCATGGCCCTCAAGCGACGAAGAGAAGAAGACGAGCAAGAAGACGAGATCGGCAAGCTCATGGGCGGCGTCAAGCGACGGAACAGCTCCGCAGCATCTGTCAGCAGCACACTGCGAGAAACGACACTCAGCAACGATCACGATCTTCCAAACGGAGTCCATGACGTTCAACCAGGCGCCAATGGAGTCTCGCACACGCATACCGGACCGTTACTTCGGAGAAAGGGCAGTCTCAAGACGAGGAATGAAGGCATAGTCATGAAAGTCAAGAGGGAGGAGTACGCTGTGAAGCGGGAGCCGAACGTGCAGTCTGTGTATCTTGATGGCGGGGACGACGAGGAACAGCATGAGTTGCTAGCTAAGGAGGCAAAGCACGAGGAGTGCGAGGAGGAGAAGGTAGACAGCGGAGGCGGTGAAGGCTGATCGATGCACCAACGTGGAAACGATGAGCCGACTCGCGCTCCGTCGACCTAGACGCTTCGACACCGTTGCAGCAGAGCCACGTTCACGAACGTCCCTCCCCGCCTCGTGCGGGGCGCCCAAGATCTCGGCTGCTCTCGCCAGACGTTCTCGCCGATTGCGTGGCATGCCGCGGACTGGTATGCCTGCCTGGTCACGCCGTTGACCGCGGACTAGCGTGCCGGTCTGCACTGCAGTGACCGCCACGTCTTTGCTCCACGCGAGAAGCTCTGACTCGGAGGCCGGCGGAATGATTTGGGGGTTGCTACATAGACGCATAGGAAGGCAAGGCGGATTTGTAACGAGAACAATGTAGTATACTACACACTTTGCTACTGCATTCCCATCGTCTCGTCTGGCTGCCAACACTGTATGGATGTGTTGGGGCCGAAGGCTGTTTCAGCCTCAGACTGCAGGATCACCGATTGCGTGCCACTGTGCGAAGTCTGTTTGCGCCTCCTTCGCACGCGAGAGGAGAGAGTTTTGGAATGGAGAATGAGGCGCTTGATGGGGAGAGGAAGTGCTGCCGAATTACTGTTGGGCTTTCTTTTCGAGTGCCAGAACGAGACCTTGAGTGCTGACGTGCATGTGAAAACGAATCTCGTAGCATGAGATATGAGCTGGCGATTGCTGTGTGATAAGAACGAGCTATCCGAGGGGTTTGGCAAAGTACCCTAGTATTCATGCTGTGAGGTGACGAAGGTTTCTATTCGCACTGCGCAGAGTCACGACTTCGCACTGTGCAGATTCTCGGTCACGCAGACAGATCAGTCAAGGATGGAGCTTCATGTTCTCACGCGTGGTGTGTCTAGCTAATGTCTCACCGAGGAGAGGAAGTGCTACCGGAATCTTCTAGGTAATGTCTCAGGTCAGCACGTGGGCGCCGGGACCTAATTGGATGCTTGGTACGGTAGGAATAAGGTACGAGCGAGGGGAAAGTTACTGGTATGCAAGGGCTGTGATGACTGTCGTGATCCGTGGGAGTGTCTCGAGCTTGTTGCTCCGAGCACAGGGATGTCTGGGTCTCGAATGGTGTCCAAGATCTTGATAAGCTGAAGGCCCAGAGCTCTGCCTGCAACCATGATGAGGTCTAGACAAGACTTTGCGATAAGCTACATGTGCATCGCTATAGAATGTTGACCCGATGCGTCCGCACGAGGTCTGAGGTCGTCTGGATTCGGACGATCGAAGATGCAGCTAGATATGCTTTGCAGGCCAGCTGTGCGGGCGCTGCGCAGCTGGCGTGTGTGGGAGTCAACTTTGCGTGCTCGCTGGGATCATCATGCGAGTGGGAAGTAGGCATGGGATGAGTGCATACTGCATTATCGTGGTGCCGTGTTGCAGTGGGGCGGGCAATACCTCTGCCTTGGCTGGCTGTGAAGTATAGATATGCAGTTGCGGGCTGTAGATGAAGTGGGCAAGCCACGGCGATTACATCCTACCTCAATATCAGCTGATGGTTAGGAATGGGCATCATCCTCGCGTGGGAGGTTCCATCCCAGAGGCCTGGTAACGATGCCAGAACGTGGCTGCGAATACCATCGTCACTGGCTTCGTCCGGTCACAAATCCACCACATGGCCGCCTCGTACCAGAACCGTTCTAGTGGTACAAAGGCAAGATCTCGAAAGGGTAGGCACTCGGACCCCTGCAAGTCGCAAAGGGTAATCATGGCGTTCAGGCCGGCAGACGTGGCGATCGACACGCCGGAGGTGCCGTTCCCTTGACTTTCCTTGTCGGCGGGCCGGCGAATGGACCGTGTGGCTGCTTTGGAATGTCTCAACGGTGATGGGGAAGCTGGCTTTGATATCGAAGTAGAGTGCTGAGGCGTGATAGGAGGGTTACAAGCGAGCAGGTGAGCTTTATTGCGTGCTGAGGAGCTGGAGGCTGGAGTTTATGCAATATGTTGGAGATGTTATGGGGTTACATGCAAACCGGAAGAAGTTGCGCGGTATGTGCTATTTCTGGCTGTGCTTCGGTGTGTGTTGCGTGAGAGTTGCGGGTACTTGCCAATTTCGACTTCACACGCAATGATCTCGATCTCAGCTCATCACATCAACATGTTAATCACTTCGCTTATCCATATTCGATGTCTCACACCACCAAACGGCCTCAGCGGCTAGGCCACGTTATCGTCCTTGCCCACGCAGCGGCCCCAAAGTATTCGTCCCAATGGCGTTCTCGCCTAGGCGGCCGCTGTCGTCCCAAAGTTTCTCCTGTTTAGCGCGGTCGATCACTATCGACGCACAGATTCATTAGCAGCCCGCTGCCCAGACTCGCCAGGCTGGGATGTCACAACCCAAATGCCCTGGTTTGATCCATGCGCTCTACTATCCTGGTGGCGCTCGATCCGCGCTTGCGGCTTGTGCAATTAACCTCTGGCCATGCGAGCGGGAGAGCTGGCGCTGGAGTCACTGTCAGTACCAGAGGAGCGGGTGGATATAGTAAGGTGAGCTGCCTGCGGGATTTACATGAGGGTTTGAATTGCTTGTCATCATCTTCTCTTCATCTCGCCTCACTTGCTTCTATTCATGTTACACGTGGCGTTGTTGCTGTTTGGGTTGGATGGCTGAGTGAGAGTCAGATCACTTGCTATTGGCAAGGTCCCAAACACCCCTGATGCACATTCAGTACTAAGTAGCATCAACGCGCCGGCAAGATGCCCCTCTTCTCGAGGAAGTCCAAAGCCCAGAAGGCCGAGAAAGCTGCAAAGGGTGGCAAAGCCGTGAAAGACGCCGTCGCTGCACCAGTTGCATCACCTCCAATTCCACCTCCTTCAGCTTTCAAGTCGCGAGACGAGAAGAAAGCTGAGGTGACACCAGGCGCTCAGGGTGCTCGCCCATCGAACGGACGCTTCTCACACGCCAACTCCAGCACGAGCAGCCCTAAACCACATCGATTCACGAGCAATGGACTAGCAAATAGCAGCACTGACTACTTCAGCCAGCCAGCGGGCGAAAGCACCTCGACTGACAGCCCAAACCGCCAAAAGTCGAAACTGACAAAGGAACGCGGATGGACTAGCCCGCACCACTCGGCAGACTCTGGCTACAGCTCTCCCGGCGCGCTCTTCAACAATGGCTCAGGTGTGTCAGGCGGAGGCCACTCACCCGAAGGCTCAGTGAGCGCGCCGATGCTCAAGAAGAGCTCATTGCCCGAGATGACGCTCGGCGAGGAGCTTGCGCAGGATCCTGCATTCGCGAAGCCGTCGCCCATTGAGCTTACCATCGCCAACCTCGAGGGCAATCCCGGCTACTACCCGCCCAAGAGACCCGCGAAGTCCCCTGGTAATGTTGCTCCTCCCAGGCTCTTCGAACGCCAGAAGTCACAGCAACAGCTGAAAGAGCACGCCGACCCAATCCCTGATCGCAGATCAGAAGCACCGACACGTAGTCTGCAGCAATCACAAGGCAGCCAGTGGGACGGAGACTACCAGCGTAACGGTCCGTCGAAGTCGTCAGTGAGTCGGACCAACACCCGCTCGATTCGGCGGCCGGCTTCGCCTATTCAGGAGCACGTTGAACAATCTGCGGATGTTCGATGGCAAGCGACTACCCGAGACGACGTACACACCAAGACGGATCCGGACGCGGCAATCCTCGCGACCTCGCCTACTATCGTGACCGGCTCGTCGAAGCCATTCGATCGCAGACGCCAGACACTCACAGAGCAGCTCGAGGATGGCTCTTACTTCACCCGCAATGACACGCCCGAACCTGGCGCTATGCTCTCACGGCAAGGCTACTATAGTACTGCCTCGGACGATCGATCCGACTCAGTTCCGTCACATACTCGCGGCCGCGACCCTCAGTCGTACTACGCAGAATCAGAACGTGGCAGCTCGCCGGTCCAGAACCGTCGCGCCTCGCAGGGCGATATGCTCAACCATACCCGACAGCGCAGCAACTCCACACCAACACTCAGCATGCTCAAGGGACTGAAAGTCAACAAGCGTGGCAAGATCTTGGATGAAGAGGGGGATCCAATTGGGGAGTTGATAGACGGGGACATCATGGACTGCGTCCGCCAGAAAGCCAATGCATATGGAGAGGTAATGGACGAATACGGCGGCGTTGTGGGACGAGTCCGCGCCATACCCAGAGAGAACCAGTCGCCACACATTGGTCGGAGCGAGTCGAGGGCAAGCAGCTTCAGGCATACCTTCATGCTCCCTGCGAATATACCCAGTTTGGCGTCGTATGCTCAGTCACCGCCGCCCGACTTTTCGCGTCAAAGGTCACAAACTCTACAGCAGGACCGATCCATTGAGCGTCTCGCCTCGCCTCCAGCACCGGAAGAGCCCCTCATGCCCTTCGCTTTGCCTATGCTGCCAGCTTCACCGACGCTGTCGAGGGTGGAGTCGCATGCCAGCGAGCCCATGGCTATTGAGCTAGCTGCTGAGGAGATCCGGGTGCCTCAGGAGGCGTATGATCTCAGTGAGCCGTTCATGCCGCCACCGCATGTGCCTGCTAGATCATTGAAGAGGCCCGAGAGTCCAGCGGAGAGGTTCGAGCTGCAAGAGGCTGTAGCGAAAGCTGTGCGTGAGGAGGAGGTAGTGAAGCCGACCCAGGCCGACTCAGCGTACGAGCAATCTGTGCCGTCTGAGGCGGAGGAAGAGGAGGCGCCGGTGACCGGGCCGATCCCTGCTGTTCAGGAAATGATACCTGTGCAAGCTCCTGTACAGCAACAAGAAGAAGAGGAAGAGGCCATTGCGCCACCCAAGCCGCTCCAGCTGGTAAACGCTAAGCCATCCCCAGCACTCAGGCGTGAGACAGTCCACTTCGCCAGTTCAGAGACCAGGGTGGAGCCACGCCAGGCTGACAGTAACGAGGAGGACACTTTCACTACATTCACGAAGCCTACGACTTCGATCCTCCGCCAGCAAGCCGAGGAGACTGCCACCAAACCTCAGGCACAACAACAGGCTCGCTCTGCTGCATCTCGTGCCCTAGCCCGCAGCGTGAGCGAGAAGTTCATACGACCTCCCATGCCACCGGTCCCAGAGCCAGACACCGGCCGCTGGTCACCGACACTCATGGCATACAAGGGAGGCGACCAAGCAAGTCGTGACCCAGCTGTCTCCAACGTCGTGGGTGCGCCGAACAGGTCGAAGCCTCCTCCCCTTCCCTCCTTCCCGCGTCAAGCGTTCACAGGTGGCCTGCCGGGCAACAGTCCCTTCGCCAACGCTGGTGGGAGTGTAGGACCTCTGGGTGGACCGCCCATGAACAGGCGCGTCACGACGAACGGGTTGCCTATGGGTGGCAACAGCTTGGGCGTGCCGAGACCAGCGTTGAAGGCGAGATTCTCGACGCATTCGCCACTTGTCAGGAGCCCGTTGAGCAGTCATGGTGAGTCCGATCAGCACGTCATGTACGCTGATCAATCAGTTGCTGACTTTACCTTCCCAGAAACCACACCACCAGAGAGCGACGACGGCCATAACCCCGACTCGGTCGGACCCATGGACAACTTTGCCAAGTTTGCCGCTCACTCGCGAGCAGCAAGTGTGCGCACTAACGCCTCTATTACCTCCGCCGGCACTGGCAAGCGAACATACTTCACGCACGCCGGCCGCGTGACTGTGACCGATGGGGAGCTGCCTCCTAGCGCGACGGCAAAGAACAGTGTAGACAAGGCCGTCGACGAGGCCAAGGCGGACAGAGGGGCGGCGAAGGGAAAGAAGGATGAGAAGAAGAAGAGTAAATTGGGAGGCATGTTCGGGAAGAAGAACAAGGCTTAAGCGTGGACGATCTCCTTTGTGTTTTCTTGGATCGATATGGGTCGCTGTCGCTCATTTAGCGGGATTTGGAACGGCGGATCAGGCCAGGCTCCGTTCGAGGGACAGGTATATACGAGGATGGGAGGTGTACTGTCTACACCTGGGGTTCACTGGCTCAAATATGAGATGTACAAACCAGTCATGGTGTTCATCATCAGCTGCTCACAGCACAGCCTCATGCTCCTTTCATGAACTCGAGTTCGACGCGTTGCTCCTGCACTCAGATGTGGCTCATCACTTCACTGCTTGACTTTGTTTCACTTGGGCTTACTCATTTCCTTCAGGCTACATCACCTCATCCAGACTGCCTCGCCGCGTTCACTGACAGCATGTGATGTAGGCTTGCCAACGACATAGTGTAGTCTTGTTCATTACTCTCCGACACTGCCTCGAGCATTCACGAGACGACTTGGTACAACCTCTCAGACACGGAGCTCCCAATACACAGCCATGCGCGCCGAGCTTCTCCCCTACGCCAATGTGGTTGTCAGAGTCGACGGCCGCAAACTCAAGGAGTACCACATCGAGCGATCCGAGGACGATGCGCCAAATACCGCTACAGCGTATGTTGAGGCCAAATTTGGGGCTCACTTCTCCGTCGACCTTGAGCTGGGCAGTTACTTCCCTCACAAGGAGGATCACCTTAGATTCTCTGTCAGCGTGGACGGGATCAACGTGCGAGTCATCATCCTTACGCCAGGCCGTCACCGCCATGGCTCGATCAATGGTACGATCAACACTACCGCAGCGGGTAATACGCTTCGGCGTTTCGCTTTCGCTGACCTTGTCAAGAGTATGCATTTCCACTCGAAGTAGAGCATGACTGACATTCGATGTAGCCGATGAGGTCGCCAAAGTCCCCAGGAAGAAAACGCTGAGCACTTTGGGCGATATTAAGGTCGAACTGAGCCGATGTCGTGTAGTAGCAGGAGAAGCCAGCTGGAAACACAAGACCTTAAGTCTCCCAGCGTCCGCTAGCATCCCGGAGAAGGCACTCAAGGGTCGCGCCCTGAGTAGCCACACAGTGTCAGTACCGGTTTACGAGTCTTAGAGTTCGTCGGCTTTATGATTGACACGGCCGTAGTTTAGGTACACCAGAGAAGTGTAAGGACAAGAGCCGCGTGGACCTCGAGTATCCCTATGGCCGGAGCCCGATCGCTACCTACATATTCCGCTATCGCACACACCGTTAGCGACCCCTGCCCAATAGACACTGACGCCCGCTAACATTCCACAGGCGATCTTCAAAACGAGGGCATCCTAGAGCGTCCGCTGTCCCCTGCGCCCTTGGAGGACCGCGACCCAGACACACTGACCCTTGAGGAGGGCCGAGAGCTCGCGCGTCGCAACAAGGCGGAGAGAGAGCGTCAAGTTGCCGTCAAGAAGGAAGGCCAGCGGTTAAAGCGTGCCCGATGCAGCAACAGCACAGCGAGCAGTCCTAGTGAGCCAGATACGCCGGGTGATGATGGTGAGATGAAGATTGCTGAAGGCGGTCGCTTAGGGAAGCGCGCGAGGCGTGCTGCAGAGTCAGAGGTCATTGACTTGTCGGCTGACTAGAATCGACGCTGTATGAGCTGTCCCAAGAAGGGAGGCGTCGTTCTTGGCTCAATAACAGACGCTATAGCCGCTCAGTCGTCGAAGATGGACACATGAAGACTGGCTAGGCAGCTGCGACTCTGTTGACTCAACACGCGCCAGACTGCTTGAGATCGCTCCAGATGAAAGGTGAACTAGAGCGGCGATGATGTATGATATGAGCAGTACATTAGTGAACCCGTGATCGTGCTGCACAGTAGAGCAGCCCTCACGCATTCCGATCTTCCCCGCTCGAGCTTTCTCAACTGCATCTTGACCTCGTAACTTCCAAGCCTATTGAGAGCAAGCTGCCATGGCGCACTCCACAGCTCGACGTGACTCAACGTGGCTCTCCACATGTCTGCCATGTGGATATGAACCTGTCTCCGGTACTGACTCCGAGGTGTTGATGGTTTTGGACGTGCCGCCATGAACGAGAATACACGCCCTCGAGCGGATGGAGACGGGAAGAGCAATGGCACCGCACACAGCACGGCGATCGATGGGAAACGCAGCCATGAAATCCAGCAAGATGCTCCCGTGAAGGATCATCATATCTCGCAACCCAATGGCCACACAAGCCCTTCCTCCATCTCCGCCGCGCAAGCCAAAGCCTACAGCCACAAGTACAAGCATGCCTTCGCCATCCACCGCGAAGCCCACGTCTCATGCCTCACCCGCGATTATTCCACTCCAGTTTCGTTCCAAGGTTTTCGCGGCTTGGCTCACCTCGTGCTCGCGACCTCGATCCTGCGTCTCATGATCGAGAACTTTAAGAAATACGGATTCAGGGTCAGCTTGGCTGCCAATGGGCCGTCGAGGAGCGATACGGTATACGGTACCATACTGTATCTGACGGTACCGTGTCATCTGTTCGTGGCATATGGGATTGAAGTCATTGCGGCACGGTATGCGAGGGAGGCTGTGGGTCGGGTGAAGAAGAGTGAGGGTGAGGAAAGGGACAGGCAGCTTGATGTTGAGAGGCGGGCGTTGAGAGATCTGTGGTGGAGGATCGCTATCGCACATGCTGTGAACGCGACATGTAATCTGGTGGTCTCGTCCGTGGTGGTGTACTGGTATATCGAGAACCCAGGTATGCCTCCCCTTCCCCTATGTCCATCCCGACAGTGACTAACACCACTCAGGCATCGGCTTCATCCACACCCTCCACGCCACAATCGTCTGGCTAAAAACAATCTCCTACGCCTTCACAAATCGCGACCTCCGGCACGCCTTCCTCTCGCCCCCATCACCCCACCCTACCCTGCCTCCCCTTTACGCCTCCCTCCCCTACCCCTCAAACATCACCCTCCCGAACCTCTGCTACTTCTGGTGGGCTCCAACGCTAATCTACCAACCCCTCTATCCCCGCACGCCCTCCATACGCTGGACCTTCATCCTCAAACGCCTTGCCGAAGCAACGCTAGCAATCGCCTTGATCTACCTGACTTGCGCCCAGTACGCCGTGCCGCTGCTCGATAATTCACTCCCCGAGATCAGTCATCTAAACCTCCTAAACATCACCGAGCGCGTGCTGAAACTCAGCACCATCTCCCTAATCTGCTGGCTCGCTGGCTTTTACGCTTTGTTCCAATCCCTGCTTAACGCCCTCGCGGAACTGATGACCTTCGACGACAGAGACTTCTACGGCGACTGGTGGAACTGTTCTGACGTGAGATCTTACTGGACCTCCTGGAACAAACCCGTTGCGCATTTCATGAAACGACATATCTACGCCCCTCTCGTAGGCCGTGGCGTGCCTCCGCCAGCAGCGCAGATCCTGACGTTCCTCTTCTCCGCCGCTTTACACGAGCTACTCGTCGGCGTGCCCACGCACTCTATACTAGGGCTAGCGTTCATGGGCATGGTAGTGCAGATCCCGCTTATTTTCCTCACTGATCTGTTCTCAAGAAGAGGAAAGGGGAAGGGAGGGGAGTGGGGCTGGCGGGAGACGGTAGGGAATTGGGTGTTCTGGGCGAGTTTCTGTCTGGTCGGCCAGCCGATCGCGGCGCTGGGGTATTATTTTGCGTGGCAGGCGAAGTATGGACGGCCCGGTGAGATCGAGCGGCCGGATTTGGGGGAGTTGTTTGGGGGTGGGCAAAAGTCATGACAGGATGTTTGCTGCTGGGGATGATATGTGGCACGGCGGAGAGATGTGGGTTTTATGCCATATGGCTTGATGACAGATGCAGACGTGACACAGCAGTCAGTGATGAACACAGCTTTTTCATTCTCCGAGTCCAGACTCTGCCAAGCGATGTCTCTGATGATCCGCCCTGGTTCAAATGATGGCATGGCAGACGTCCCCGCCTGCTCGCGAGCGGTGCGCCAAAAACGCCCTGTGCCACAATCCTGCTTACCTGGTCCGCTAATTCCCAATGCCTTACCTCCCCCTCCTCATCAGTGCGGTCCGCCAAACACAACCCACTCAAATTTCCGCTCAAACGGATGCTGTTCAAATATATAGCTTGCTGCACAAAGCCGTACTCGCACGTCAAGAAGCACAAATTGACGCTCCGAAGAACAGAGCCGCATGAAAAGCTCTCATTCGCTGCTTCTTGCGCTGCCGCTCCTCCTTGACAGCCTCCGCACGCTCTTTCATAGCCTGGTCGTAAGATGATCGCGTTGACCAGGCGCCATTGGAGGACCACGAGGGAGCAGGGGAGCGGCGCATCCCATACTCAATCGAAGTGAAAGACCCATCGTAGCTTGGAGCGCGAGTGTGGCAAGGCGTCCAGCTGCCTTCTCCTGGGTACTCGCACTCTCCCTCGTAATCGAGCTCGTCCCCGTAGCGTTCCAATTCGGCGTCCGACATGGACTAAAAGTCGGGAAACAGCTTGCCGTGTCTGATGGATAGAGTCAGTATATCAGCAGCTGCGGAGAAGTCCCAAGATAACTCACGGATCGTCCCCTCCCTGCCCGTAAGCCTCCGTCTCCTCGGGATACTTATCAAACAGACTCGCATCTCCCACCCCCCCTTTGACGGGCGGCACATACGGCGCATCGATGTCCTTCTTCGCGAGCCTCTCCCACGTCACCTCCGCGAACCACGGATGCGTCATCACATCCCTGCTGCCTCCATGCAGATTGCCAAGGCGTTTTGTCAAGTCAGAGGTGATGAGTTTGACGAGCAAGTCTTGAGCGTCCGGGTGGATGTAGGGCGGGTACTTGACGCGACCTTTGAGGATGTTTTCGTAGATTTTGAGCGGTGAGCCCGAGTCCCAGAAGGGAGTGAAGCCACAGAGCATTTCGAAGATGAGGATGCCGAGGGACCACCTGTGTATTGTCAGTGTTGCTGCGCCGAGTAATTTGGGAAGAGGGACTCACCAGTCAACACTCTTGTTGTATCCCTTCGAGCTCACCACTTCCGGCGCGAGGTAGTCAGGCGTCCCACACAACGTCCAAGTAATGTCAGGCACCTCCTTCGCGAACCCAAAATCAGTAATTTTGAGATGTCCATGCCGATCAAGCAGCAAGTTCTCCGGCTTCAAGTCGCGATAGATGATATTCGCACTGTGAAGGTAATCCAGCGCGAGCGTGACCTCTGCAGCATAGAACTTCGCGACCGGGTTAGGGAATCGCTACACCGTCCTGTCAGCCAATCGCCACCCACATGCAGAATACAAGAACATACCTGACTTTTCCGCAACAGACTGAACAACTCCCCACCCTCAATGAAATCCATAACCATATACAAATTCTTCCCATCCTGAAACGTGCCCCAGAGCGTGATCAAAAAAGGATGCTTACACCTCTGCAGCATCCTCCTCTCATCATTCGTATGCTCTACCTGCTTCATCTTCACCACCTGCTGCTTCTTCAGCACCTTGACAGCATAAAACCGCTGATTGTGTTTCGACTGCACGAGATGCACGCGGCCGAACGACCCAGTCCCGAGTGTCCTCGAGATCGTGAAGTCTGTTAGAGTATACTTCCCCTTGGTCTCACGTACGGGGTTTCCACGGGCGTTCTGAGTGGCTAGGCCTAGAGCTGACTGCGCAGAGGAAGCGGCAGTCTGGCTGCTGTATGCGCTGTCGTTCTGCGAGGCGCTGCCGTTATTGCCACCATAGTCCGGGCCGTTGATCATGTTCTTGATGGAGGGCACATTCTGGGTGTTGGCCATGGGGTTCTGCCCGACGATCTGGTTGTTGTTGTTCATCTGCTCGACCGGCTTGGGCGAGGTCGGGATGGCGGAGGGGTTGGTCCGGTTGGAAGTGCTCTCCGGCTCGCTGAACAGCGTGCTGTTCTTGGAGATTGTGGGCGAGAGAGGGGTGTTGTTGGATGTGACGCGGTCCAAGGTCGGGGAGGTGGGGGAGTTGAGGTCGTTTGACTCTTGCGAGTCTTTGGTGCGCTTCTTCTTGAGGAAACCGAGCGAGGGCATGGGCGCAGTGGGGGGAGGTCGGCGTGGAGCGTCGTGCTCACCCTGCTGTTGCTTGCTGTGCTCTACGGCGGAGCGGGTCGGCGCGGACAGCTGCGTTGTCTTGTCTGTATGTGGGTCAGACAATGGTGTATTGCTACACTATGCGCATGTAGCCAGGTGCTGGTCGAGCAAGGTAGGTCGCCGGAGAGTGGAGCTTGTGCGCTGCAGCAATCGAGATGGCTATTGCACGGCCTCTACCAGTGAATGTAGTAACTTGTCGACGGTTGCGATGACGTCCCGACCACAATAATGGCCACACACAGTATTGTCCTTCGTAGAGTGAAGGTGGTGCTGACAACTCTCCTCTCCAATGCCCTGCTTTGCGGATGGCTGGGGCACAGGGAGCTGTGGGCGGGGACGGCAAGCTTTGGGCCTGATTGGGATTGCCAGAGGAATGAATTCGTCGTGTCGGGACAACGCCAAGTCACTTCTTGTCAGTATGGAAGATAGATTGTGAGCTTCGTGTGCGTTGCCGTCGCCGAAGTGTATACAATGCAATTGTCACAATAGGAAGAAGCAAGACCGCCCGCTCTCCACCCTGTCGCTTCCTACACACTGCTGCAAGCGAGCGATCCAGGCACGACCAAGGGACCTCGACCCCGCAGTAGCACCAAAACCCACATGGCAATCCGGTCCGATCAGCTTGTAATCATTACTGTGCTATGTGCCTCAGGCCCAGCCGACCTATATACAATCATCCAGTCGTGACATCTTCCTCTACGATCAAACAACAGCCTCCGGTCTCTCAACTCTCCTCCTCGCCGTCCCCACCCCAGCAACCCCCCGCTCCTGATTCTCCCCCAACCAAGGCTTCTTACTCTCCCCCAAGATCCCCTTCTCACTAAAGTAATACACAAAGTGCCCCACGATAATCAGACAGAACGCAATAGGATACAAGTAATGAATGTGATACCCAAACACGCTCGTCCCAATGGCCACGCCCCAGAAATTCGCCGTCAACAACCCAATATTGAAGAACGCCGCGCTCGCCATGCGGAAAACAATAGGTGCAAGCGAGTAGAACAACGTAAGAATGAACGTGTACCCCACAAGATAGCCAGCTATCTTGGAGCTCCAGACCGCGGCTTGAAGCGCTTCGCGGTCGAAAATCGCGGCCTGGATGCCAATGATGAACATCCCCCAGAAGCTCAGCTGGCCAAGAACCTCATAGAGAGGCCGCTTGGACGTGAGGAACTCCTCGAAGACGTTCGTGAAGCCATAGCAAGTCGCGCCGAGCAATGCAAAGAGGTCTCCTTTGACTGCGCTGAGCGCCGGCCCGCCGTTACTCCCCGTGATGTGGTCGCTGGCGATGAGGATCCCGAGGCCGCCGCAGCAGACTAGGATGCCGATGTATTGCGCGATGTGGTAGCGGACTTTGAGGAAGATGAGCGAGATCGCTACGACGACCGCGATGGCCCAGAAGTTTATTAGCTGCGCGGAGAGGATTGTCGTGTAGCGGTAAGCTAGCACGGTGAAGTAATTCCCTTGCACGTCGAAGAAAGCGAGGATGAAGTACCGCCAGCCGTCTTTGAAGACCATTTTCGCCCAGCCCGTGGGGCCGTACTTGTAGATCGTCCAGCTGGTGTAGATTAGCGTGAGCAGAATGTAAGTGAAGAGCGTTTGGAAGGCTGGAATGTTGGTTCCGGCTATGCTAAGGAGTGTAGACAGCGTGTTCGTGCCGGTCACGGCGATTGCCAGGGCCTGCGAGAGCGCTAGGACGAAGTAGAATTGCTTCGTCTTCAGGAATGCGAAGCGGCCGGCTTTCGGCGCCTCGAGCTCGTCGGTATTGAGAGCTGCATTGTGGTTGGAGGGATTGGAGTCTAGCATTTCGACCGCGCCGTGCTGGTTCGCACTGCGGGCGGCTAGAGAAGATTCGCCCGAGGAGCCAGTGGGTGAGTCGGATGTGCCTTTTGGTCGCACGCTGTAGTGTTCGATTGGAGTGTTCGATGCGATGTGGTCGGCCATGATTGCACTGTGCTCGAGAGTCGTAATGCGATCAGAATGGATGCCAATGCGATGCAGAACGATGCGATAAGATGTGCACAAACGTAGGATCTTTCCGCGTGTCTCGTGAGCGCAAGACCCCTAGAGTCGCTCACGGTTCTACCTAAGCAGAACGAGTATTAATGTTGCGGTGAATCGAAGAAGCGGAGAGTGGTGTGGCGCTCGCATACTTGAACTTTTTTGTTCTTGCCATGGTGGGGCGAGCTTTGGCTTTGATCGGCACTGCATGCGCTAGCAATCTGGTCCAGCCCATCGCGGTATTCGGTCCGGTGCTGTGTACTAACGCCTTGTCTCGGATGCCGTGTACTCTGTGATATAGACTGGATGATGGAAGCTGAACGCGGGTCAATAATACGTGAATGTCGAGAAGTTTGTGGCAATGCCGAAGGTATAGCATCGAATTTCTCGCTTGACCTAATACTTCCCGCGCATCTATCGACTTGGCCGTAACGACAAGCTCGACCGTGCTGAGTCGCTGAGAGGCGATTCGAGGGCAGATGAGCTCTTGATGACGGTCCTATCTCATTCAGCTAGGTCTCTAATCCACTCAAAGCTACCTTGCCACTGCGCAGGCCTCAGGCTTCACCACCGCTTCATCGAGGCATGTCGCGGATCGCCTTCTGCGTGCCTTAGTCCTCCTCATCATCACTGTCGCAGATATCGATTACCATCGACTCAGCGACCCTCGCCTTTTTGCGACCCGAGTTCTCGGAAGCGATCGTGACATCGTCATCTTCGGGCCCTGGAGTGCTTGCAGCGAGCGTCTCCGAGCGGGCACGCTTGTTCTGACGTTGGCCCTGCTTCTTGACCTGGACTGCTTTGGCCTCGCGCTCACGCATACGGCGCACGAGTTCGCGAGCTTCCTCGGGCGTCAGAGAGTCGGCTTCCTTTTCCTCTAGTGGTACGGGACTTGGGGAGCGCTCAATGATGCCCTCTGCTAACAGACCGGCTGTCACAGTGTCAGCGTGGCTCGATGCGGCGAGAGCAAGAACAATTACCGTGCGTGCGGTACTTGAAGATGTACGTGGCGATAGGATCGACGCCATACGGGTACTCAGAAGTGACCCATATTCCGTTGTGTGGCTTCGCAACTCCCAGCCTAGGAAAGAGTCAGTAATGCTACTTACGACAATGCACTTTGCCGACTTACGCTGTGTGATGGGTCACCGCACGACCCTTTAGAGCCTTCTCCGGGATGTCTGTTTCACCCGCAGACTTGAAACCATTCGTACGGTCGCCTTGATTCGTCGAAACCGTGGTAGTGCATCTCTGGAGGCGAACCTTGATCTCGCCTATCTCGCTCAAAGTGCTCATCATCTCAGCTCTCGCGACAGCATCCGCTACATTCTTGATCAGTGATTTGCCGTGTGTTATTCGTGGTGTTTGACTCACTAGTCTTGTGTGCTGTGAAGATGAACGGCCTCACTGTGGAGATGCCCCCTGAAGTGCTGACAACGCCATCCATCGACATCGAAAATGGAGCGGCGGACAAAGACTGAATCGAGGCGCGCGCCACCGAGCCATCAATTGACAACTCGAATTTGAGTCTGTCTTCAGTGTATGGGAAGTTCATTTCAACGTCGAGATCGACAACAAAAGTGGCGTCAGGTACTATTTCGATGTATGCTGCTACCTTCCGGCCATCGTCGTCGCCAGGCGGTTCAGTCTCGTACTCTTGCAGAGCCTGTCCCGCAATTTTCACTATGACTTGAGCACCAGAGAGGAACCCAGCGCGCATCGTGAATGTTCCTGGGGAGATATCGCCACCGACTATCCAGCGAATGGTGAACTGAGCTGCTCAAGACGGTTTGAACGAGAAATCGCTGGATTTATGCAAGACTCGATAGGGGCCGTGCCGGTTGTGACTGGTGAACGTGTGGGGTGGCATTTCAGAGCGAGTGAAGTCGGGTGAAGTCGATTCACGGAGCGGGGCATGCCGAAGTGAAGACTGGAAGGTGCGATGGAGTGATGTCGCGTGGGTGGGCGTGCCTTCCTGAAGTGAGGTGGTCAGTCCAGAATCGAGTGGGTCTTACAGACAGGTGCAGTGCTCACCCATGGCTGTAGCAATCGCAAAAAGTCTACATAGCGTCCACCACAAACGTTACAACGTGCGCGAGATGACCCGTCTCCCGCGAGCATTTGCCTTGAGTCTCGTCTACTGCACGAGTGTCCACTCAGATCGGGTTAACAGTCAATGCTGCCACACAAGCGTCACAGACCTCAGATCTCACGACGAATCCACAACCTCGACATCGTCATCCACCTTCACCTTCTTCCTGCAGCTCTGCGCGCTCGTGAACGATACCTCAGCATCAGCGTCGGAGTCATCGGCTTCGCCGTCCGAGATATCGATGACCCGTGAGCGCTTCTCGCCCTTGACCTCCGGCTTCACATTGGACTGCGCTTGACGTGCTTTCAAGCGTATTGCAAGTTGTCGTGCCTCATCCACTGTCAGCGTGTCGACATCACGTTCTTCGAGTGGTGGTGGCGTAGGACTTCGCTCGATCACACCGGTTATCTGAAGATCGCCTGCGCCGTCATCAGCTATGTTCACCAGGCAAAGTGAAAGGACGTACGATGCGATCTGTACAAGAAGCAGTAGGTTGCCACTGGGTCCTCTCCGTAGGGGTACTCAACAACTGTAGCAGGCCGACTCATCTTTGAAGTCGCCACGGGCACTGCGTCGCCCAAGCTGCACGGGATCAGTGGACTGCCATAGCGGCGGGAAACATAGCGACGCACCCAGCACGACACGACATCGAACGACCCTTGAGCGCTTTCTCTGAGACCTCCTTCGGGACGAGGTATTGGGAGGATGCGTTTGCCGAGACTACCGCTCTCGCTGGAGTGACAGGCTTCGGCTGTGGTTGTATAGGCGACTTTCGACAGCGGTGCACCGTAATCTTGATCTCGCCGAGAGAAGCAACAGCGTCCTTAATATTTGGGTTTGGAAGGGCGTCCGCTTTGTCAAGATTAGCAAGGCGTGAGAAGAGTCATGAAGAGGGCGACATACTCGTGTCGAGCGGCGCGAACTTGAAGTTCCTGCGGAACCCACCAGTAGTGATGTCGGCAAGGAATGTGCGGATGCCCTGATGAAGTCGCGTGTAGTCATAGAAGAAGCGACTGACGTACTCGCCATCCAGGTAGGTTCGGAATAGGATATCGTCGTCGCGGTATGGATAGGCGGTCATTGTTGCGTACTCAACCCTGAAATCCGCATTGGGAGTCGCTTCGATATAGACAGTGCATGTGTTGCCTGCGTTCTGGCTGCCTTTGACTTCTGTATCTGCGGCGTACTCGCGAAGAGGTCGATCGTCAATGCTTACGCCGATACTTACACCAGGGAGGAAGTCGGCGATCATGGCGTCGACCTTACGACAGTAGAACCGTGACAAATAGGTGCTCTGAACGAGACAAGAGGCCGGAACGTGCTGTTAGCCAGATATACGACAGTAAGTGACAGTATGGGCATGGGAATCTTCGTGTCGAGAAGCTGCGCGGCACAGCCCAGCTCGGCAGTGAATCTCAGGCAGCTTCAAGGTGAAGTCGCGATCCAGGGACGCGCTCCTGCCTGTGCCTCTTCAGACTGCCGCAACGTAAGCAGTGCTGCTATCAGCTGGACCCAAGCATGAAGCATCGTATTGTTACGTGCGTGAGAGACTCGGATTAGGGCTTGCATCTGGCTCGCACCCGCGATGTAGTCTAGAAGTCGCTGCGACGGCCATGTATGTAGGCTCACAGGAGACGTGTAAGAGCGCGATTGCTCCAGCCGCGTGATCCCGTGACCCGGCGCTTTCGAAGCGGTAGGTGCCGCGCCATGTTTGAGCTTGACCGACCAGGCCAGGCGTTGGTTGGATACTTAAAGCTCATGCCCCGCGATCTTGCTTCGGCTGTTTTCACGCGTCGCCTCGTACCAACGAAGCTCATCCGCGCACGTGTCACCATCGGCAGCAGCCCACTTTTACCTCTTTGCACGCGGCGCACCACTTTTAGTCCTTGCTTCCCCGTCGGCGCGCACTCCTGTGCGGCCGCCCTGCTGGGCCAGGCACGCATTTTGTATTGGCCTGAGGTTCATCACTCCGGCTAAAGTGACTTTTCCGTGCATCATGGCATCAAATGGTCAATCCTCAGAATTCACGCGAAACGCCCCACGTTCACCAGATCTTTCATCGAGTACTGCACATCGACCGCAGTCACCTGACCTCTCTGGACTCGGAGCCCCTAGGTTCGAGGGGGGATATAATCCTCATCGAAGGAGTTTGTTGTCATCCTCATTCAGCAACGATAGCTTCGGCGCAGGCGCAAGAAGTCAACCCACCTCAGTACCACAACAATCATATCAACAACAACCGCAATTCAACATGCCACCACGGAGTCGGATGAAGTCGGAAGCCGATGTGCACATGCAGGATGCGCAACCAGGCTACCCGATCCCACCATCAAATGGCTTCTCAATGGGCCCAGACGATGCATCCTCAGGTCCCTCCGACCCAACACACGGCGTCACCCTCAAGACCTCCTTCCCAGTCGCGCGGATAAAGCGTATTATGCAAGCCGACGAGGACATTGGCAAGGTCGCCCAAGTCACGCCCCACGCTGTTAGTCGCGCCCTGGAGCTGTTCATGATCAAGCTCATTACTGCATCTGCAGAACAGGCGCGTGGACCTGGTACGGCGTTAGGAACGAGCAAAGGGCCGCGGAGAGTTCTGGCGCAGCACATGAAGAGGGCGGTACAGCAGGACAAGACGTTCGACTTCTTGGAGGAGATCATTGGGAAAGTGCCAGATGCGCCGACGAAGGGCAAGAAGGAGGCTGGCAGTGATTCCGATGAGGTGAAGCCGAAGAAGCGAGGGAAGAAGAGGAAGGAGTCTGGCGAGGGCGTGTGAAGCATCGCTGCGACATCAATCGCCCTCCCTTGTACCATCGCAAGATCTTGCTTTGGCGCACAGGACGGGCGATCAACACAGCACACATAGACCTGCTTTTACAGCAGGCTGGGCCATCGTAAAAACAACAATCCGTGCGCGAAACGTGCGCGCGGTCACGAGTCCGCATAGCGCAGACGTGAGTCGTCGAGCTATACACCAATGACGAGTGAGCGAGGACACCCGAACAGCTCGCCTTCAAGTGCCGACGATATCGAACAGCAAAAGCCTCTGGCAAAGCATTCACAATAAAGCCGGCATGTGGAGCAGACCGAGATGCTCTCAGCCCGAGCAGCTGCATACAACCGTGGAGGCTCTGGATTACAGCTGCAGCTTCCCCGCAGTAACACAAAATGACCGCACAGCACATAACGGACATCTTTGTCTCCAGTACGCGGCACATCACATAGCCGCGGCAGTGCTCGAACAATGTCTCCATGATATTCATGGGCCTATCTTTCCTTTCTGTCTCAAACAATATCGCAAGTAGCATTTTCTCCACCTGTTCTTGCCTTCCAATTTCATTTGCTACTCTCAACACGCGACCATGTCTAACTCAAAGCATTCCCTCGACTCGCTCAAGAATTCCTCCCTCCTCCGCAAACAAGGCCTCATCAATGGCAACTGGGTCTCCGCGTCTGCCTCCCCTTCGACGTTCGATGTCGTCAACCCCGCCACCCTCGACGTCCTCGCGACGCTCCCAGAAATGAACAGCGCGGACACCAAGTTGGCTGTGGATGCCGCTCACGGAGCCTTCAAGACCTGGAAGAAGACTACGGCTCGCAGCCGCGCGAGGATGCTGAGGAAGTGGAGCGATTTGATGTTGGCGAATCAGGAGGATCTGGCGTTGATTCTGACGCTGGAGAACGGGAAGACGTTGACGGAGGCTAAGGGAGAGGTGGTGTATGGTGCTAGCTTTTTGGAGTGGTTTGCTACGCAGGCGGAGATGACGCATGGAGAGACTGGTGGGTCCAGCAGAGTCGCGGGATGATGCGAGGGTTGAGATGCTGACGGGTGACCCAGTGCCATCTTCCAACCCGAACCAGAGGATCGTCACATTCAAGCAGCCGATAGGCGTAGCTGCCTGTCTCTGCCCTTGGAAGTACATACATCCTGTTTCTTTTTGATGTCAGCCTTCGATCATGTACTGACCCATGCGCACAGCTTCCCGATCGCCATGATAACTCGTAAATG
>KZ111141.1:693143-705878 GCA_002077045.2 Rachicladosporium sp. CCFEE 5018
GATTTGATGTTGGCGAATCAGGAGGATCTGGCGTTGATTCTGACGCTGGAGAACGGGAAGACGTTGACGGAGGCTAAGGGAGAGGTGGTGTATGGTGCTAGCTTTTTGGAGTGGTTTGCTACGCAGGCGGAGATGACGCATGGAGAGACTGGTGGGTCCAGCAGAGTCGCGGGATGATGCGAGGGTTGAGATGCTGACGGGTGACCCAGTGCCATCTTCCAACCCGAACCAGAGGATCGTCACATTCAAGCAGCCGATAGGCGTAGCTGCCTGTCTCTGCCCTTGGAAGTACATACATCCTGTTTCTTTTTGATGTCAGCCTTCGATCATGTACTGACCCATGCGCACAGCTTCCCGATCGCCATGATAACTCGTAAATGCGGCGCAGCCCTCGCAGCAGGCTGCTCCACAGTCTGGAAGCCCGCAGGCGAAACACCCCTCTCAGCCCTGGCACTCGCAGTCCTCGCCCACGAAGCCGGCTTCCCACCAGGGACCCTAAACGTCATTACCTCCCTCACCACTGTCGCTGAGGTAGGCGAGGAGCTCTGCAAGAACCCGAAAGTCCACAAACTCTCGTTCACCGGCTCCACCCGCGTCGGGAAGCTACTTATGCAGCAATGCTCCTCAACCCTCAAAAAGCTCTCCCTCGAGCTCGGCGGCAACAGCCCCTTCATCGTCTTCGACGACGCCAAAATGTCCACCGCAGTCGAAGCAGCCATCATGGCCAAATTCCGCAACTCCGGCCCGCAAACCGCATGTTCGTGCAAAGCGGAATCTACGACGAGTTCGCGAAAGCCCTCACCGAGCGAATCAAGACCCTCAAAGTCGGCTCCGGCGTCGACGAAGGCGTCTTTATCGGCCCGCTGACGCACGATCGCGCTGTCGATAAAGCCGTCTCCCATATCGAGGATGCGAAGAAACATGGCGCGCAGGTTGCGCTGGGCGGTGGGCCGAAGAAGGATGTCGGGAAGGGGTACTTTTTGGAGCCTACGGTGCTTACGGGTATGACTAAGGAGATGTTGATTACGAGGGAGGAGACGTTTGCGCCGGTTGTGGGATTGTATAAGTTTGAGACGGAGGAGGAGGTTATTGAAAGGGCGAATGATTGTGATGTTGGACTTGGGAGTTTTGTTGTTACGGAGAATATGGCGAGGGTATGGAGGGTTGCTGAGGGGCTGGAGGTTGGGTGAGTGATTTCGCGCGTGTGATGGAGAGGGCTTTGTACTGACAACCTGGACAGCATGGTGGGTGTGAATCTAGGCGCGCTGAGTGCGTGCGAGTCGCCGTTTGGTGGGGTCAAGGGCAGCGGGTTCGGCCGCGAGGGCGGTACCCAAGGCATAGACGAGTATCTCAGTGTAAAGGCTATGCTTATGAACGTGGCGAATTGAGGGAGCGGCGACTATGATGCGACGGACTGGTGTAGTGCCACCGCAAGGCAGCATACGCCACGGCCTAAGGGTGGTTCTCCAATAGTTGTAACTGAATAGACATCCATTCCGCCACACATTTACTCCTCGCACCGGAATGTGAACTCGTGCCTATCACATTGTAGTGCTGCACCATGTTGTTAAGGTGACGCTGGTGCCGCGTTGTATGGCCCTTTCCAGTGCAGTCCACATCGGGGGTGTCCTCATTTGTAGTCATTGTATTCCGCATCACTTCAATTCGCAGCACTGTCAAGCTTGTAGAAATCGACTTCTGACGTCGCGAACATGGTTGCGTGATGTTGCATTGATGAGCTTTCGCTCATCGCCAATAAGGATTCGGGTAATCCGCATGTGTGTTCCACTGATTGGCGGGCCTTTCAATCGCTCATGTCAGCCAAACATTTAAGGACACACGTGATATCTAGGTCCCTTTCCATACGACCACATCAATGTTGACTGATGGCGATGACCAGGTATCCTCAGCAACAGCAGTCGCCGACATACTCGCCGATTCGTGCCTGCGATGCTGGAGCATGACCAGGCCTCATTCGTGGTAGGCACGATGGGTCCAGCGAGAAATCTCGTTCATGTCCTCAACTCAGGATGCGCACAGTCCCTTGTGTCGAGAAGTATGCTTCATATATCACCAGTTTGCTCATTTCCATCACTCATCGCTATCACTTATACTCGATCGTTAAACCCAAGTATACCATTCACCACTGGCCGCGGCAGAGAATCTGAGCCTCTGTACTGCCCAGCATGGACTCGCAAGATGACCCTAGCTTCCGCGAATGGAGCCACAAATATCGCATGGACTTCGATGAGGGATATTCTGAAGAAGAAATGAATGCTGTGATCGACAGCTTGAATGCACAAGACGTCTCCGGCGGCTTGGACCCGCTGTTGTCGCACGATGCGGCCTTTGCGAGTTTAATGGTCATGCCAGAAACCATAGTGCACAACGGCTACATCCCAAAAGACGCAGTGTCCGCGAATCCCGATGGCATGATTCCCCCGGCAACGTCGCAAGGTGTAGCTGAAAGAAGCGTCGCTAGTTCGCAGACAGCCACGGAGATGCCACAGTACTTCGACACTCCCATTGTCACGGTGAGGAGGAGGAATGGTGGCGCCGACTTTGTCGCGCCGTTCAGCAATGGCACCATTCGCAGTTGCCCAGTCAAGTCGTCGAGTACCCGGGAAAAGGAATTTGACTACTTCTCTGCTGCATACGATTTCGCAAGCCATAAGCCATCTGTCCCTAGCTTGGCCCCTCCAATGTCAACCTCTCTCGCTACGATGATGAGCGATTTGCAAACACCGTCTCGTACGTTCGAGAGATCACCGGGCATCCGGACTTCAGTGAATAGACCTCGTGACAGTCCTGGTCATCGCCGCACAGCGCTGTCGCATATGAGGACAGCAGTTGATGGTAGCTCAGGAGGACGACCACTGGCACAGCAAGGCCCTCCGACTAGCTTTGCAAACCTGCCGATATCTTTCCAAGAAGCTATGGGCGGGTCTTCTTACCATCGCATGGCTGGTGGCAACGTAGTTTGGCCATCGTCCCCGGCGGAGATTCAGCCACCGGCTTGGACGCCACTCAGTGGAGGGTATGGGTACAACGCTTCTACCACGAGCATGGTGCCCCGATCATATGCATCCGGTGTGGACAGCAGTGGCATGATGACGACTGCAGGCTACACCGGGAAGCCTTACTCGACTCTCCCTCCGCAGAGGTTGAATGGCAATGGTCCGCGGCCTCGTGACGTGCCCGCGATCACGCCACATACCCACACTGCCTACAGAGATCTCGCGTCACCAGGAGCACCACCTCATGCACCTGTGGGATTGCATCAGACCGCCACTTCGGACCAGATGCACCCTTTCTATACTCCTAGGTTGCAACCTCCCGCATTTGATGTTGTGGCCCAGCACACTACGCAATACACTCCACAAGCCGATCTCGGCGTAGCTCCAGATGCTCTAGCTGGTCCTGCGATGCTGCCCCAAAGCCCGCATAAAACGAAACAGACTGTAACTCCGGCGGGTTCGCCAGCGCCTAGCAATGCCAGGACTCCGCGGTCGAATCCCAGCATGCCCGGACAAAGGCGAGGCTTTCCACAAGATAATAAGCAGCACCACAGACATTGCAATCCGTTCTCAAAGACTTGTGCCGCCTCCTGCGAGTATGAGGCGAATCATCCAGAGAAGTGGGAGCTGCATGGCAAGAAGTTGTATCGACTTCGAGCACCTGCATCGTGGCAGAAGAAGCTGCCGGACGGTTCGTTAGTCACACGCAGGGTCCCGACCGGTCATATCGTCTCGGGACTGTGGCTTGCCTTCTGGGGATTGGACGCGAGTCAGACCGCGAAAGTGACGAAGACAGAGGTGCAGCGGCATAGCCTGGTCTGGCAGACGTACGCTCGTTGAAGGATTCAGAGGCCTCCTTGAATGGCAAACGAGGATAGAATGAGCACTAGTGCGTTGATGACGCCCCATGAGAAGGGGATCCAGGTGGACATGCGAAAGTAGCCTGCGGTGTAGACACCCCCGATGCTGGGATGGTTGTCAGCATATAGGGAGAATGTGCAGATAGCATTACAATCGCATTCAGTTGAGCACTTACACTCCACCCACGACAGACCCTGCAATCAAAGCCTCCACGCCGCCCACGATGCCGAAGACTATCGGCGTGATCCAGATGAACTTCCAGTTCTTCCACTGCACCATCATGGCGTACGCTGCAGCGACCAGATGCACGCCGATGACATCAATGATCGTCCATAGTAGAGTGAAGCGAAACATGGAGTAGGCATCGTAGAGGTACAGTGTCTGGAGCCCGCTGACAGGGAACGGCCAGTAAAGTGATGGGAATGGAGGTGGCTCGTATGACAGAGGTCGGCTGTCAACGATGGTCTTCAGGAATGTGTTGCTGGCTTCGTCAGTCCCTTGACGCATGACGAATGCACCCTCGTTTCATACCTCATGTTCGCGGGTTCCTCGTCGTTCTCGTCTAGCAAGCTGATGGTTTAGATTTACATCGCGCGGCTTGTGCAAGCTGAACAAGTCCTGATACATCTACTGGAAGTCGGCGCACTCGAACTTGCTGACGAGGACACTGTACAGCCAACCTGTGCAGCTGCTGCTCCTTACCATCCAAGTTTCCGTGGCTGTACGCAGCGATGATGCCAAGACATATCCGGCTGCGCTATGCCTCATTAGGCATCGAGCCGAGGTTCGTCTGAACCTCACGTCGAGATACGCGTCTGTCTCGACATCGACGACTTGCGAGAGCGCGAATATTGAGCGCGATGCCAGCAGATCGTCTGCTAGGTACGCTTCTGCGGTCGCTGCAGACATACGCTGAGCAGCAAGACACGCCGAGGTGCGTCACGTGTGCTGGATTGAACGGAATTCGAACTGACCGGACCCAGATTGCTCGGCACTGCAGCCTCCTTACTTACTACATTGAACAACCCACTCAATGTGACGTTACTGACAAGCCAGCTCCTGGCCGCGCCGGCGATATGGGCACGTCCGGAAGGACTCACGACTTCATTGCGATGCATGAGCGTCTTTCACTCGGCCGCACGCGCTCTGGTACAGCATGAGGTCGCAGCAAGCGATGGATCGAAATCAGCGAGCTTCACACTACCCCAGCCAGAGCGCATGCTACACAGTGATGAGTGGATCAAGGCAGTGCTGAATGGAGCTGACGACCACTCGCCTGCATGGCGGCATGTGCTCGTGATCGGAGGTTTGCTGCTTGGCTTCGGGCAAGCTGAAGATCGCATCTTGAGCCGCAGCACATTTCGACTGCTCGAGGAGACCTTCGTGAAGTTCGTCAACACTGCACTCGTCGACGTCGCGGATGATGACGGGCTGGGTCAGACGACTGTGACTCTCGTGCTGAACCACTGCTTTCCGGCTATCAGTGAGTTCGAGCGTTCGCAACTGGACTATGACCGTCTTCTACCGTTACTTATGTGGTCTGCCTTGCGATCTGACGAAGGTCTCGGGAGCGGCTACGTCCTTGGCGCAATCGATCTTGACGTGCACAGTGCACCAGACAACATTCTCAGCTGGCCCGATCGCTCGCCTTCCTTCGCGCAAATACAGCGTATGTCAGCAAGCCCGCTTGGAGCCAGCTTGGGACCGCTCGCAAGACTGATCGGACATACCGTGGAACACGTGCGTGACTCATGGCTTGTGAGCAGTGCTGTCGATGATCTGTTGGACTTCACGCGCACACTTCAATTACAGTGGCGGCAGTCCAAGCTATCAGGAGTCGATGCATCCGACGAGTCAACGGTTCTGACTCGCGAGACGATAGAAATCACCTCGCCGGCTTTGTGGAAGCTTCTACGCTCGGCATCGTATGCTGTGGTTATCGTTTTCCGCTCTGTACTTGGTCGACTACTAAGCGATGGAACGCTAGCCAGCGACGCAGTAGCGCCTGATACTGCTTCTAAGGCTCTGTCCGCTCTACGGAATCTGTACTTCATTTCCGCTCGAGCTGGTGCATCTGCCTTCACTCAGTATACCTTCGTGTATCTCACGGCACTTGACATCCTTGGAAATTACCCGATGCAGGCGCAAAGTTTCGTCCAGGCAATCAGATCTCCACCGCTTGGCACTATCCCCCAGTACCCTCTGGATCGCAACCTTGACTTGTTCTATCTCAATACGGCCGAGCATCTAGCCCTCGCACTACCGGAGCCTGCCGCCGAAGACCTACTAGTGGCCGCATGTAAGCCCTACCTCGTTGCAGGCAGAGAAGAGCGTTTACTGCCAAGCTTCGAGGCCGCACATAGCACGATGCTGGCCGCTTTCTCCGTCCCGCACAACGCAGGTCTAGCTGGTCGCCACATGCCCTTCTACATCGATGCGCTGCTTCGAATGTTTCCTGGAAGCGTCTCGCCGCGGCAATTTCGCTTAGCTTTCACGACGCTGATCAGTATCGCGTCGCCACCATCGCTGGTAGCCGCCACGAATCCGACGCTACCTGCAGTCCTGTTTGATCTCCTCCAAGACCGAGTGGAGCATGCTACTAATGAAGTGCTGCCATCTATGCACGACGACTCGCAGTCGATATCAGCGAGTGATGCCGTCCCGCTGTCAGAACGAGCGGCTATTGTGTTGACTGCGATTGACACCCTGGCGTATATCCCTCTCGATATGCTCGACTACTGTTTGCCTGCGACAGCCGACATGGTCAACACGATCGATGACTCAGAGATGCGCGATCATTGCGTTGAGCACCTTTGGTCGGTTCTCATGGAAGGCGGCATGGAACCCGACAGGAGCCGGATAAGCCATGCCTGGTGGAGCAGCGCCGGCGGGCGTGAACATGTACTGTATGGTCGTGGTGAGATCACTGAACACTCACTAGACATGAGTGGCGCATTACCTGAAGAAGAGATCTCCAGCAAGCTGTGAAGGAGACTAGGAAGCTGTTGAGCAGGGCGCAAAACTATGCGAGACACAAAGAAGGTGCACTCAGATGCTTTAATGATTTTGGCAAGAGCGTCCGTGACCTGTGAGAAGCTTCACTCACTGATATCTCACTGACTCATTCTTCAGAACACACGATTGGACATGTGGCAAACACGTGCTATCACATAATGCAGAAGGACGCGCGCGCATACCTCTGGCAGCCGCTTCAGCCTTGTAGTGAAGATCGACATCACATGCAATGCCGTGGCATGTGTTGCAGTCAACATCACGAGCTTGCACCTTCACTGCCACCGTCGACGGCAGCTGGGATATTTAACAATTTTGCGATTCCACCAGATCTTTGCTCCACTCATCCACCACCTCGCAAGCTCGACTCCGATCCATCTATCGACATCTCGGCTACCCAGCCCTATCATCGACTCCATCGACGATCAAGCTTGCATGAGCTTGCACGGTCCATCATCACCAACATCCACCACCGTCGACTCGTCGCTCGGTAACATTTCTCAAGCCGAAAGCCTAAACAGACTTGAGCTCGACACCCTCTTCGGGTTGCCAATCGAAGGTACCATCGACAATCCGATAGACGCCTTCCGACATCAGCTCCCCAACTATACCGACCAACAGACATACTTCCTCGGTCCATACGGTCCTTACAGCGCCCGCACGCTATACTATACTAAAGCTATCACGATGAAGGACAAGCCCACTGTGATCGGCTCCAAGTCTTCCTTTGCTCAGCATGGCAAGAAGCCGAAGACTGGAAAGATTACACCATACCGACCTAAGCCCGTCAGTGAGATAGTGCAGATCAAGCAGGGCGACACTGTTATCGACACCATTCCGCTGACGCTGCTCACTCGCTTCTCCAGAGTGGCGAAAGCGAAGTGGCCGAAGCCGGCCGCAATTAAGACAGTCGCTCCTGCTCCGAAATTGCAGAGCGCTGCGATCAAGTGCGCACGGGAAATTGAAGTGGACATTGCGAAGCCCGCTGCAAAGACTGACGCTGTCTCTTCGGCGCCAGCATCGCGAGCGTGGGCTGACATGGCCGAAGACTGCCAGAACGACATCAGCGATCTCGTGGAAGGTGCGAAGAAGGGCGCCGTAACGGAGTCGGAAGAGAAGCTAAGTCAGCCTGCCCAAGCTTCGAGCGCGATTACTCTTCTGCTCGTTGGCCCGAAATCGCTGGGTTTGTTCTTCGAGGGCGTCGACGAGCAGCCTACCCCAGCCTCATTCCGCTTCGTGCTGCGTTGGATGAAGTCGAACAAGGACACGCGCCACGACGAGCGGTTGACGTCATTTTCTGACATTGCGCTGGAGACCGTCAAGCTGGAGAAGCTCGTTGATGTCTACGCAGCGGCTCTAACTTTCGACGTCTGTCCCTTCCCGCACGAGCTGTGCAAGCACATCCTCCAGCGGATCACCACGACTCCCACCGGCCTCGATGATTTCAGATTCATAAGCTACCGCTTGCCCTTGAACGACACCATCATTACTCGCATGCTCACGGCTCACTTCGAGCATGCCAGCGCAGGTGCCTATCCGGAGGGCGTTGCGGAGGCCATCGAGAACTTCGTCATGGGCTACGATCACGACATGGATTGTCTGCTGTATTGGGACAGATTCGCTGGTATCAAGCGATCATTTAAATACAGGCAGCGCCAAAAGCGCAAGGAGCACGCTCAACAGGAGAAGCAGAAGGTACTGCGCGAGGCGTTCGATGAGTTCGCTGGACCCGATGATCTACTCGACACTCCTGCTGCGCGAAATGCCAAGGGCGCCAAGCCTGCTCCGAAGACCACGGACGCTGACAAGCCTGACGGGCGCCGCCGCAATCGCCGCGCGCAGCAGCACAACGGCCGCGCAAATCAGGAGGCGCAGCCGGTGAAGCAGGCACTCGGTCAAATACCGTGGGTGATCAAGCCAGCTGCGAAACCTAAGAAGGGCAGTGCGACGGGCGATGCTGGGGAGGTGAGCGCAAAGACCAAGGTGGTTCAATGAGCTCGAATCTCCGCCAAGCTGCTATTCACGAAGAGCAACTGAGAAGGGTGGGTGACAATATGTTATCTATTTGCTGGAGCTCTTGATTTCGGGTGGAATTGATTTGGAAGGATTCTGGGAGATCAAACAGAGAGCTACTATACAGTGGGTGGAGGGCAGACTTCGGACCGTAGTATTACACAGACCGCCAGAACGCATCACATATCACACCATTGAGTCTTGGTGGGATTTCTTGGCTTCATGTCATTTCCATCACACACATGTCGTGGCTGCCGAGGTGTGGGGTCATTGCGCTTTGAATCGTTCCCTCTCTCCGACGAGCAACAAATGTGTTGGGTTCTTCGGCGAAGTCAAGGAACGAGTGTGAGATTTTACGTGCGAGTCTAGTGCGTCTTGTGATCGTCGTCAAGGTAAGCTACTATACCAACGTAGCTCATCGTACTCAGGATCCTGTTGTCACGGCGGCACATCTACACATCATACCTGTTGGTAGATCAAGCTATCATGCCGGCACCCACGAGAAGGATGAGTAAGTGTATACCGCATTCCAACGTCACCCAGACCACTAAAGCTGATCTTCATATAGAGTATCCCACAATCTTGTACGTACCACTGGACGCAATCACCCTAGCTTTCTCCTCCTGACTGCTCCCCAGCATCTGCGACCTCCAAGAAAAGTTCCGCCCCGCCATCCACGCCTTCCCCCAAGTCCTAACCACAACTCAAAAACTCCTCACCGCCGCCCGCGTGCTGTCAATCCCCGTCTTCGCCACGACCCAACTTCGGGCCAAACTCGGGCCAACATGTCCCGAACTCCAAGTAGAGTCTCACCCTCACCTATCAGCCCACGCAGACAAGTCCAAGTTCAGCATGTGGATCCCAGAAATCCAATCCGCCTTCGCCTCACTAGGCTCTGAGAAGCGCGAGGTAGTGATCGTGGGGATTGAAAGCCATATCTGCGTTACGCAAACTGCGCTGGATCTGTTGCGCGAGGGGCATAGGGTTTATGTACTTGCTGATGGGGTTAGTAGCTGTAATGCTGAGGAGGTCCCTGTGGCGTTGGCGAGATTGAGGGCTGAGGGGGTGGTGGTAACGACGAGCGAGAGTTGGTTGTATGAGTGCATGGGGGATGCGGGGATTGGGGAGTTTAGGGAGATGTCGAAGTTGGTTAAGGAGGAGGCGGGACGGACTAAGGAGGGGTTGCAGGTGCTCTTGAAAGGGAAGATGTAGATGTTGATTGAGATCTGGGCTCGATAGGTGCTGGCGACATGCCTTCCGAGGAGAGATAGCCGCGACGCGCCTTCTCTCGCCTAGCTGAGCCTCTAAGATGTCATAGCCCGATTGTTGTATGCCTCGCGCTGTACTGTGATCATCTTGTGCGACATTGGATACAGATCGTTGTCAAGGCGTATTTCAGGGGAGGCTGAAGGTCTTATGTCAGCCTTCATATCAGCCTTCAGGTCACCGCCACGATCCGTCAGTGGCTGTCGCATGGCGAGTTAGCTGAGTGTAAGCCATAGTCATTCTGGCGATCATGCCAGTCTCCGACCCTTCAGATGTCTTTAGTCTGTCGTCACTGATGCTGCTAAGAAAGGGAGCTGTGTCCCGCACAGACCTCTCCTCCACGCTCTCGCTGTGTGGGGACGATTAACCTCGTGCGCTGCGTACGGGTAAGAGTGACTTAAGACTCAGACATTATTGTTCCCCTTCCCATAACACCCGCCCAGCTGAACAATACACACGATCTCCTGCCCGAACCCGACACGTATTGCATTATTCGCTACTCCGATCACTCTTTGAGCCCACGGACAGACGGTGGACCGGCATTCTAAGCATTGCAGGGGGGACACTCAATCTCGAACCCAGCGTCGCGCTTGTCACGACCTTGCGATATTGTGTTCTGTTCCCCTTTAGAGCCGGACGGCAACAAGCTTCTGCTCGATCAACCTTACGCGGGAGAAGTTTCACTTGGGACAATCACTTGTATCCACGCATTTGCCGTATATCGCATACATCCCTCGAGGAACCTCCGCCACACCCGGATTGCATTCAGGAGATCACACAGGCGACGTCGAGGGTCGCGATTGCACACAGATGGGAAGTTGTGTAATATTCGTTTGCCACGTGAGGCAGTGCGCGTGACATATCGGGCAAGGGGCGAAACAAAGGGACTTCGGCTATGGCCTCCTCTCAGCACGATCAATTCGCAAATCGACATCCTCCCCGACCGCAACTGCAAAGTCAACATTCCACATCCGTTCCCTCCACTCCCTATCAACTACCCATCGATCTCCGCAGGACTACGAGATCCCCTTCGCCACATCGAAGCTTGGCGAACCAAAGTCCGCAATCGGTAGCGTCCGAAGCAAGGCGGCATGTTGCTCCGCAAAGGCTGCCTGTGGTGTGCAAGTATGAGGTTGGCTCGGAGAAGCCGCGGCGGCGGATGCCGTATATCGATGCGGCGAGGGAAAGGTTAGACCCTCCACGGGAACCGCCGAAAAAGACTCTGGATCCGGAGCAAGAGAAGAATCTGGAGGGCGACATGCGCACCCTGTATGACCGATTACAAGACAGAAAGGAAGGTCAGCGGGCGGAGTTGGTGCAGAAGTTGGGTCGCATCATGCGAGAAGAGTGGCCTGACGGGAATATACAAGTGGCTGTGTTTGGGAGTTCGGGCAACCTACTGAGCAGCAGTGACTCGGACGTTGATATCTGTGTGACTACATCGCTTAAGGACTTGGAGAGCATGCACTCGCTAGCAACGCTGCTGGACAGACGTGAGTCTGACCTTCCGACGGTTCGGTGGAAATTTTGTGCATGGTGCATTGGCTGACAGTTTGCAGATGGTATGAAGAGCGTGCTTTGCAGAGCTGCGGCGAAGGTACCGATTATTAAATGTTGGGACCCGAGTTGCAGCTGGCTTGCGACATCAACGTCAACAACACATTGGCGTTGGAAAACACTCGCATGATCAAGACGTACGTCCAGATGGATGAGCGAGTGCGAATCCTCGCCAAGGTCGTCAAGCATTGGACAAAACAGAGGATCCTCAACGATGCCGGTACGTGGACGTCGCTACTGACGACCTGAAGGACATGCGCTAAACATCTCGCGCAGCATATGGTGGTACGATTAGCTCTTACACCTGGATTTGCATGATCATCAATTTCTTGCAGCGCCGAAGTCCGCCGATACTACCTTCATTACAGAAGATTCCTAACATCGTGCGATCTACTGTTAACGGCCAGCCATCGAGGTTTGCAGATGATCTTGAGGCGTTGAAAGGTTATGGCGACTACAACGATGACTCATATGCAACGCTACTCTTCGACTTCTTCAAGCATTACGGCTACGAATTTGACTTTGCGCCGAATGTCATTTCCGTCCGAGAAGGAAGGGATTACACCAGGAAAGAGAAAGGATGGACTGACAAACACATGCCCGAGGCGCACTGTAGATTAGCCGTCGAGGAGCCATTCAATACCGGAAGGAACCTGGGCAATTCTGCGGATGAGTACTCCTGGCATGGCATCCATCTGGAGATCCGGCGAGCGTTTGACTTGTTGAAAGAGAACAAGTCACTGGATGAGGTCTGTCAGCAGTACGAGTTTCCGCCGGAGACATCCATGAAGAGCGACTTCGTCATACCGTCCTCGAACAAGCCCAAGCCGGTTCTTACTAGGAGTGCATCGCAATCGGGCAGATCTAACGATTCTGGCGGTTCTGGACGCAGGAAGAACGGGCCACGCAACAACTCGGCGCAGCGAGCAAGCAATAGGCGTGCTTCTAGCGGAGCCTCGTTCAATGCACCACGTGGCTTTGTTCACAGTCCCGTGTTGAATGGCTTGCC
>KZ111141.1:705978-727928 GCA_002077045.2 Rachicladosporium sp. CCFEE 5018
GATGAGTACTCCTGGCATGGCATCCATCTGGAGATCCGGCGAGCGTTTGACTTGTTGAAAGAGAACAAGTCACTGGATGAGGTCTGTCAGCAGTACGAGTTTCCGCCGGAGACATCCATGAAGAGCGACTTCGTCATACCGTCCTCGAACAAGCCCAAGCCGGTTCTTACTAGGAGTGCATCGCAATCGGGCAGATCTAACGATTCTGGCGGTTCTGGACGCAGGAAGAACGGGCCACGCAACAACTCGGCGCAGCGAGCAAGCAATAGGCGTGCTTCTAGCGGAGCCTCGTTCAATGCACCACGTGGCTTTGTTCACAGTCCCGTGTTGAATGGCTTGCCAGACCACTTCCATAAGCAGAACGCAAACTTGCACGAGCAGCTGTTCCAGCAATGGCAATATCTGCAAGCCCAGCAAGATGCTCTGCGCAACCAGCTGCTTGCTCAGCAGGCCTCGCAGCAAGCTGAAGCACATGCTCAAGCTCGAGCGGGAGACCTGGCAGGCATTAATCCGCCGCACCAACGACCACAATTTCTGCCAGGAGGTCTGCCGAACGGTCAACAAGTCGCGCCTGCTCCTCAGACTGCGCCGCTGCAGTCTGGCTTCATCAATTACCCCTACACGCCGCGATTTCATCCCCCTTCACCCATGCAACAGCAGCAAGCACAGCGGTCGAGAGAGGGCACTATCACTAACCCGTCCAGTCCATCGATGGCGGCGGCAATGCCGGCTTTGAGACGACAGATCCACCGGGCTACCTTACCGGATGGGAGTAATGGCTCCATCCGGTCGCAGAGCCAGCCAGGTCGCTCCTTCCCGAATCAAGGCTTCCTGCAAATTGCTCCGTTCGATCTGTCAACGATGCCGAATGGCCTGCAGAACTTGCGGATGGCGCAGCCGCTTGGAGCGATGCCGAATGGCCACATGCAATTCGCAAATATGCCAACAATGCGACATGCTACACAGATGCCGACTACAGAGACTGCTGTGCCGAAGGAATACGTAGGGTTCTACATCGGGCAGTCGCCGCAGCTAGGTCCGCAGTACGCAAACGTCGGCCATATGCAAGTGCCTAATATGCCTGCACTACAAAACCCACCGCAGAAACAACGGAGGGTGACTCCCGATCTTATGCCGCCACCACCACCGAAGGATCGACATAGCTCGAGATCGTTCAGCCCGCTGAGCCATCTGCGAAGCTACTCCACTACCGGTGATCTGAGAGCCGCGAATGGGCAAGGCGCTGCCGCAGCGCGAAGTCAGCTGAGCTTCGGATCAGCTGCTCCAGTACTTGTATCGACACCTGTTCGGTCGCCTGTGGGCGATGGTGGACCGATTATTGCCAACGGATCGAACCCTCCCGTCCTTCCGCGACCCGCTCAGCGACCAAATGGGCTAGTCAACGGTGATGCGCCTGTGCCCGGCTCAAGGACTGAGCAGCCGCGTGCGGAGACACTGCCTCTGCGCGTGATGGATGAAGCAGCAACCGAGTCCACGGGCTCAGAGAAGCCTCTAGCCTCACCACACGTCGCGCCAAGCCCGCGAATCAGGACTTCGCCTCAGCTGCAGCTGGTACCAAACGGTACCGCACATCACAGCAACGGCATCAATGAGCAGTATCCTGAGTTGCTGCCCGTGAGCGCCCAGCCGCTGTTGTCACCCGTCGCTGAACTTCGGACACCATCGCCGACTCATCAGCGGCTATTCGAGCCGCACAGCTCCCCTTCGCGAGTAAGGACTAATGGCATCTCGCCCATTGTGCCGCTCACCAATGGCAAAGGATATGCTCAGCGCACCGAGAACTGCGCTCCGACCGCCAAATCGCCAATCACGAACGGCGTCAAAGCAAAGTCGCCTACGACGGCCACTATCGACAAGCCAAAGCCACTTCCGAACTCCATGGCACCACCTCCGCCGCCGACGCCACTCGATGAGCCACACGAGCCAGCTCAGGACAAAAATCCGTGGCAGCCTGTCACTAGTCGAAAGGGGCATAAGAAGAGCAAGTCTGCTGCCAATGCAGATTCGCCTAGGGAAGGCATGCCGAGTGATATCAGTGAGCGTAAGGGAGGGTAGACTGTGCTTTCGGTCTGTGACCGATCTCCTCGATTTGTCCAAATCTCTTCGGTGTCCTGCCGCTTAAGTCTCGGCGGCTTCGCGCGCCCTGAAGTTGGCGTCGCCGAACAAGAAGCCTGGCCATGGTATCTGCACAAGGCTCTCCCACGGCACTGTGGAACAGCTAACGGCTATGCTGGTCCACGTGAGCTTTCGTGGGCGCGGACCAAGCACCGCTGACGGACCGACTGCGTGTGGTCACCATATGGCGTGCGTGGTGACGCAAGGATACCGCGTGTTGAAGGAGGATCTGCACCCACTTTATGTCAGCCGGATGTCACGGTGGACGCGAGTAGAGTCGCGAGAATTGTATTCGGAGATACTCTGAGGGCAGGACGGAGTGGGCACGTACAGGGCGCTTGTGACGGCAGAGAGCATAGGCAGGCACGGGTCATTCATTGTTGTAGCGTTCATAGAGAGTGTAAGGGGAAGGACATGTCGCCGGGTCCGACAGACTGTCGCCGGTATGAGAGCCCATAATCTTGACTAAGGTTTCATTGTCCCGTCTTTTCGAGCCAGGCTGCACGTATCAGCCCAGTTAGGCAAGTGCTGACTTCGCCTGCAGACAGCTCCACCCTGACATCTCACCTTCACGAGCTTTACAATTTGGATCTCGAAAGCAGTCATTCTCTGTCTGTCACATAGCTTCTAGCCTCATCAATGTCTTCCCTCAAGCAAAAGATCACTACCAAAGACGCTCCTGACGCCCTCCCCCACATCTTCAGCCAAGCCATTGTAGCGAATGGCTTCGTCTATTGCTCTGGCAGCATAGCGATGCATCCCGAAACCCTCAAGATCGTTGATGGCGATGTCGCAGCACATACCGTAATGCTTCGCCTTGGGTTATCTTGCTCTTGAGCTTACGGATCATGATAGCACCAATGCATCTCCAACCTCTCCGCAGTCCTCAAAGCCGCCGGCTCCAGCCTCGAGCACGTCGTCAAGGTCAACGTCTTTTTGGCGAGCATGGACGATTTCCAGGCCATGAACTCCAGCTACGAATCCTACTTCGGTGAGGTCAAGCCGAGCCGGACTTGTGTTGCTGTGAAGACGCTGCCGTTTCAAACGGATGTGGAAATTGAATGTGTGGCTGTGCTGCCGTGAGTACTGACCGGACGGAGACGAGGGATTTGCGATGTGCTAATGATGTGTGTAGGCCGGCGACAGGGAAGTTGTAGGTGCTCTTGCGTCGAGACGAAGCACTGGCTAGTAGGGTACATTCGTAACGCTCGGGACAACGCGGTGTCTCGAGAGCAAACAGCAAACGGCGATTAGATGGTATGTACAAGGCGCCCTGCGTATATGTACATTTGGTCGCATCAGTCCCAGCGTATACCATGCAAATGCAACACCAGACACCCCGCTAAGTCCAAATTCCATAATTGCATCAAATTATTCCGTGTGCATCATATCTGTCTCTGCGCCGAGCTCTTCCTCTGCAATTCAATGCTCGCACTCCGCAGACTCGGACTACCGGTCTGCCGTCTCAGTCTACCCTCGTTCTTTGCATCGACAAGCTCGTTGTCGAAACCGAAATTGAGCTCCTCTGCTGCTACAGCACCCTCCGGCGTCGCCCACATCTCTGAGCTCCTCGGCTCGGTCACCTTGCGACGTTCAAGCAGCCCATCCGTCGGGCTCTTCGTTCGCAAAAGCGAACGCTGAGCGGATGAGGGGTGGGTCGGGGGAGTGACGTATCGCTCGTTCGTTGGTGGGCTCTTCGGCGTTCGGGGCTGAGCCGTAGCAGTAGCGCTGTTACGCCCACCAGGAAAGAATGGTCGTTGTTGTGTAACATTCGGCGGTGTTTGCGGCACAGCAGAAGCGATGCGCTTCGGGAGACGTGACGCTGATGGCTTCTTTTGTAGGTCCGGCCGCGGCGCCGCAATCGGCACTGTTGTTGTGGGCACTGGCACAGACTGTGACGCTGCGGCAGGCGTCGGTGTTGACGGCCTTGCTACGTCTGCCACTCTATTCAATAGCTTCTGCTTAGATCTGGGTGGTAGGTCTCGCTTGACTAGCGGGCTACTCTGCGCGCTGCTCGCTTTCTCAGCTTCGAGCTGCAAGGAGAGTGCGTCTAGCTCCTCGAAGTCCTGCTCGAAGCGGTCTGGCTGGACGCTCAGATCGCCTTCGAGCCGTGCTTTATCCGTCAACAGCGCGCCGATCTTGATGTCATAGTCCTGCGTCAGCATCTGGAAATCCTCGGCATGCTGCAAACGTATCTGTGACTTCCGCTTGACAATCTGTCGATTGTGCTCGGCCACAAGTCGCTCTTCCGCAGTCTTCAGTGCCGCAGCTCGCTTGATCGGTGGGGTGTCAGTGGGTTTGTCGAAGCTTGCGACTAGCTGATCTCGCTCTTTAACGAACTCCGCTGCTTGACTGGCAGTCACTTCCTTGTCCTTGCGATTCCGATCAGTCATCAATGCCTCGAACTTGTCATTGTACTCCTTGGCGAGCATGTTCTTTGCTCGCTGCAAGTCGCCGACATGCTCGTGAATCTTCTGCGCGAAGAGAGCTTCGTTGGCGGTGATGACACTACCAAGCTCGGACAGCTCTACTTCAGCTTGATGCAGATAATCTTCGAAGGACTGCGCGGTTCCGAGAGTGCCAGAGGTGCCAGGACGTGAGTCTGTGTTTGTCTTTATCGGTGCCGCAGAGGCAATATTGTTCTCAAGGTCGACCTTGCGCTTACTTGCACTTGACGGTGCCGTTGACGCTTTGGATGCGTTGCTTGTAGTGGGCCGTACACTCTCGAAGCGACGTGATGGTGTGCTGTCCACGTCTGGCGATCCAGCCTGGGACGCGCTGCCTGAACTCGCGCCATCTCGTTTTGGGGACTTGTCGCGCTTGGTAATGCTATGTTGACTTCGGAAGCGCTCGCTGAGTGATGTGAGCTGAGACTTCAGCTGATCGTGCTTGCTCTTCAGCTTCACTTTCTCCGCACTTCGTTGGCCGAGAAGTGCTTCCGCCTGCTCGCTAGCACGCCGTAGCTCGTCGAGTTGGGCTTGCAAGCTAGATAGCTCTGAACGGACTTTGTCCAAGGTGCTGGAGAGTTCCGCATTGGCATCTTGCGCTCTTGTAAGCTTCTTTTCCACTGCTGTCTTGCTGGCTGATACTTGTTGGAGCTCGGTTGAATCCCGCGCCAGCTTCTCTTCCAGTTCGCGTCTCATTTCCGCGTGGTTTTGATCATTCTCTTGCATGACTGTTGTCAAGCGTTCGACTTCGTCTTTCAATGAGGAAATCTGCTGTGTAAGCTCGCTCTTGACCTCCGACACTGCCTCCTCGTGTTCGGCCTGCACCGCCAGTAGCTCCTTGTCTGCGGTCTCGCGTGACTGTGCGAGCTTGTTCGTGAGCGACTCTGCATGGACTGTTTCCATTTCCGTCACTTTGTCGTCCAGATGGCCGGCAGTCTCGGCTCGGAGTACTTTCATAGCTTGCTCGTGCTCCTGCCGCAGCATTGAGATTGTTTCGTTTTTCTCGGTCTTGGCACCGTCCAATGCCTTTCGCATCGCCTCACCATGTTGCTGATGCAACTCGAGAGCTTTGCCATCAGCCTCGGCACGAGCCTGATCTAGCGCGTTACGAAGCTCAGCCTCATGTGCGTTCGTTGTCTCATCCACCTTCGTTGTGATTAGTCTAGCATGCTCCTCTTTTGCAGCGATCGAAGCTGCCTCATGCGCCTCGGCAGCGTTCGTCAGCTTCGCTTCGTACTCCGTTTGGGCTTTTGCGAGCTCGTCGGAGTGCGAAGATCGCAGTGAAGATGTTATGGTCGCATGCGCCTGCTCGAGCTCTTCGATGCGTGCCTGGAGAGTGCTGCTAGCCGCTTGAGACTCGCGAGTATGCTCCTCTCTCAGCGATCGAACTTGGTCTTCGTGCGTCTCGTTCAGCTTTGTGATGCTCTCCTCGGCATCTTGCCGAGCTTGCAGCGTACTGCTAAGCTCAGCCTTGACGCGCTCGTGCGCTTGCTTCGTTGTTACCATCTCTTTCTGGGCATGCTCGTTGGCCGTTGTGAGCCCAGCCGTCTCAGCTATCTGGCGATTCTCGAGCTCCTGTAAAACATTTTCATGATCTCTACGAACATCTTCGAGTTTCTGTGCGGTAGAGGCCTCTGCAGCCCGGGTCTGTACTGCATGGCTTTCCTGTAGCTCACGAATGACGCTGTCGTTCATGTGCCGCGTGTCAGTGCGATTTGTCTCGACCGCCTCCGACACAGCCTTCTCCTGCTCGGTGCGATGGGCTGTGACCAGCTGCTCGATCTTATCTGCATGATCCTTGCGGACTGTTTCGAGCTTCTTGTCAGCCTCTGCTCTGGCTGCACTCAGGGCACCTTCATGCTGTGTCTCCAAGTCGACAGTGGTGGTCTCTACTTTATCGTTATGCGCTTGCGTCAACTCCCGAACCGCAGCCTCATGCTCTTTACTAAGCTGCTCAACAGCGCTCGAGTGATCAGCTGTTGCCTTCTTCGCATCGTCATCGTGACTAGCCCGAAGATCAGCGATAGCATCAGCATGAGCCTGCTCCAGCTTCTGCCGATCGGCGTCCTTATCTGCAAGAGCACCCCGATACGTCTCATTATCATCGTTCTTGGCACGTATGTGCGAAGACTTGAGTCGGTCGATCTCAGCGGCATGATCCGAAGTGAGCGAGGCGAGTCTTTGCTGTGCGTCAGACTCTGCTGCCTGGAGGACAGAGGTGTGCTTGCCTGAGAGGTCTGACAACGCTCGATCATGCTCGGTGTCTTTCTGATGACTCGCAGTGGCATGCACATCAGACAGCTCATCAATCTTCGAGTGATGCTCGTCCTGCAATCTGGACATAGTGTTGTCATGTTCTCGCCTCAGGGACGAAAGCTGGGAGACATGCTCTTCATCCTTAGTAGCCAGCAGAATTTCGTGCTGGTTCGCTGCGGCGGTAAGCTCTTCGCGTGTTCGTACTCCCTTGCTCTCAGTATCTTGCGCATGCTTCACGCGCAGCGCTTCAGCAGTTTCTTCGCCTTCCTTGCGCAGCTCGGCAATCGCTGCTTCGTACTTTGCCCGGAGTTCCGAGACCGCCTCTTCATGAGTTTTCGACGCCTCGCTGGCGTTGGACTCGAGGTTCTGTCGAAGACAAGCCAGCTCATCTGTATGTGATGACTTGATGCGGCCCACCTCCTCGGTATGACGTGCATGCAGGCCTCGTATATTCGCTTCGTGATCTTGATTCGTTGATGTGGAAGCTGCTTGTGCCTTATCTTGGGCAGCTTGTAGCTCAGACTTCACTTCGTCGATAGCTTTACCGTGGGACGTCTGCGCGAACAAAAAGGTCAGCATATGATTATTCCGAACCTAAAGCATGCAGCTTATAAAAGTCTCTCGGCGAGTCGCTTATCTACAGGGGAATCTACTCACCTTCAGTTCCTGCAACAGGCGCTCATGCACTTGTGCACTATCCTCCTCGCGGGTTGCGTGCTCAGCCTGTAGTCGGTCTATCTCTTCGGCATGCCTTTGTCCTAGCGACTCTATCTTGGCCGCATGTAGCTCGGCTACAGAGTCGACCGTGGCGTGCGCATCAGATCCTACGCGGTCTAGCTCGGCAGTGTGCTTTGACTCTAGTTCATTGACATCTTGATCGTGCGCAGCTTTCGCGTCTTTGAGAGACTGCTCGTGCTCGGCCTTTAGGCTAGCCACAGCCTTTGTGTGAGCAAGGCTCGTGTCATCTGCTTCTCTGTCCCGTCCCGAGAGTGCATTGGCATGCTTTCCCTCGAGATCCTGCACCCTTCGATCGTGCGCTTGTTCGATTCCCTTGACTGTTGCCGCGTGCTTTGAGTCCAGCTCCTGGCGTTCAGCTTCGGCACGACGTGTAGTCATCTCTACATCGTCACGATGCAGAGCCTTAAGAGTTTCCAAGGCGTCTCTGTGTTGTATCTCAAGATCTCGCCTTTCGACATCGGCGACAGCAGTCGCGTCAGCAAGAGCGGTCTCGTGGCGTTTCTCGGCGTCGTTCAGACCTCTTGCGTGATTGTCGTGGGCTACACGCATCTCCGTGGCGTGCTCATCACGAAGAGCGTTGATGGCAGCACTGATCTCAGCCTGCTTGGTCCCAAGCTCAGCTTTGTGGGTCCGGCTTAAGCCTTCTAGCGTAAACTCGTGGCTGGCCCGCAGCTTGCTGAGCGCGTCCTCGTTCCCGTCCTTTGCTTCTCGCAAGTCCTCGCCGTACTTTCTCCGGAGCTTATCGAGCGCGCCGCTATGATCTGCGCCCAGGCCTTCGATCATAGCCTCGTGCTTGTTATCACGATGTTGTAATAAAGCAGCATGCTCCTGACGTAGTTGCTCGGCATCAGCCTCGGCGTGAGACTTCGCACCTGCGAGCTCCTCCGCATGCATACCTTTGAGCTCCCTCACGGCAGCCGTATGGACCTTGTTAGTGTTGGTAAGTTGCACCTTGGCCCGATCCAACTCAGCCTGAAACCCAGACTTGAGGCCTGAATTAGCTTTTTCATGGTTGCTGGCCAGATCAGCAACGTTGCGTTCGTGTTCGCTGCTCAGGTGGTTGACCACTTTTCTATGTTCGTCTGCAACACGAGACATCGCGTCAGCGTGCTCGGTCTTCTTCTGCTTTGAGGTGGCAACATGCCTTGACTCAAGTCTCTCCGCTGCAGCGCCGTGCTCAGACTTCACCTGCTCAAGCGCGCGGGCATGCTCATCTTTCAGAGCATCCAATTCTATTCGATGTTTCGTCTGCTCATCGTTGCTGCCCTTGTCGAATGAGTCCTTTAGTTCTCGTACTTGTGCTTGAAGTCCATCCACTTCTCGACTATGCGAGGCAGTGACATCGATAAGCCGATTATCATGCTGGTGTTGCAGGTTCTGTAGAGCAGCCGCATGTTCTGATGCAGTGCCTTGTTGCTTTGCGGAAAGGTTCTCGATCGCTTTCGCATGGCCTGTGTTCAATTCGGCTATGTCCTCCCTGTGGCGCAGGCCGAGATCATCTCTGGCTCTTTGTGCCTCTTCGAACGCCTCAGAGGTCGTCTTTTGCTTCTCAATCATCTCATTCAGCTCGGACTGCCGCTTTGACAGCTCACTTCGAGCGGCATGGAGCCTCGAATCCTGCTCCGTGGCTTCAGCCTCGAGTGCTTTGACCTTCTCCTGCAGTTCAAATCGCGAACTCTGTACCCTCCCATGCACCTCCTTCAGCTCCTCACGTGACTTTGTCGCCTCCTCAAATGCCTCTGATAGAGTCTTCTGCTTCTCCGTTAACTCCTCCAACGCCTTCTCTCGCGCGGACGCCGTAGTTTCCGCTGCCTGTGCCCTTGCCTCCAGAGACTCAACATCGGCTTCGAGGTCCTTGACACGCACCCGATGCATTTGCTCGGCCTTCTGCGACTGGTCGCGGAGCGCGCGACTGTCCTTCACCTCAGTCGCCAACTTGCCTGCAAGATTCGCGATCTTGGCTTTGAGCTTCTCTTGTGCTTCGGTCGCGCGACGTTGGGACTCTTCTGAAGCCTGTCGTGAGGACGAGAGGTCTTGAGTCAGCTTGTCAAGTCGCGTCTGAGTGTCGTCACGTTCAGTGGTAGTCGATACAAGCTGCTGTTTGACTTTCTCGGCGTCGGCGGAGAGAGCTTCGCTACGTTGTTTGTGATTCGTGATCTCGGCCTCGAGCTTGTCGAGGTCTCTTCGGTGACTTTTACGCAGCGAATCCGTGGCCGATTCCCTTTCGTCACTGTCCTTTCGTGATCTGCCGACCTCATCCTCTGCTTGTTTTAGCGAGCGAGTTGTGTTCTCATGACGCTTTCGTAACTGTGTCAGCTCAGCGCTGATACGGTCCTTGGCTTGCTTATCATCGTCTATGGCACGCCGTAGCTTCTGTGCTTCCTCTTGGGCTTCCGAAAGCTGGCTGCGTAGACTACCTATCGATGACTTGGTATCATCGTGCTGCTTTGACAAGGTGTCATGTTCCTTCTTCAGGACGGTGAGCTCAGCAACAGTCGACTTCGCGACAGACTTAAGTTCGTCGGCCAATTTGCGTGATGTCTCGGCTGCGGCTTCATGCCCTTCAGTCGCTTTACGCAGGGCTGTAACCTCATCTCGCGCTTTTCTTGTCGCTGACTCTGCGTCGTGACGTTCTCGCTGCACCTTGTTCAGTTGCATCTGAAAGTCTGCAGCCTGACTCTTGTGCTCGTCAAGTGCTCGCTGTAATTGCGAGGTCTGATCTTTACCCAGTACGTGCGCTGCTGAAAGCGCTTGCGCCTGCTCGTCGATCTTCTCTTGCGCTTTATTATGTGAGCCCTCGAGCTCACGTAGCTGGTGCCGGAGCTCCCCATTCGTCGCCTCCGTGCTCGCATTGGTCTCTTGCACTGCCTCCAGCGACGACTGAAGCTTCTCTATCTCCTCCTGCCTGTGATTTGCTTCCGCTTCAGATTTTCGAAGCGCGGCGTGCGTCTCCACGGAGCACTTTTGCAGATCGCTGCACTTCCGCCGCGTCTCCTCTAGCGCTTTCTCGAAGTCCCCGCCTTGGCTCTCCGAATCTTTCAGCTTGGCCTCAGTGAGCGTCAGTCGCTGTTCCACATCATCTTTCCTTGCCATGATCCGATCGATCCTTGCCTCTGCATCCTCAATCCACCGTTCACGCTGAGCTTTCACCAGCTCCAGCTCCTCCGTGAGCTTCGCAATCTCTTCATCTCGTTCATCGAGAACCTCATCACCCTCGCTCGCCGTGTCATTGTCCGAGTCCGGATCGCGTTCATTGAACGACACCTTGCTGTCTATCAGAGACCCCCCATCATGCTTGATCCTTCGCTTGAGCACATCAAGCTCATGCAACACCTGTGCCTGTGTGACCGGCTGTTGTGATGCTTTCAAGCGGAAGACTTGAGCGGTTATACTGCCCTCCGATGTCCGTGGAGCTCCCGAAGCTCGAATGACTAGTCCCTTGATATGTTCGACTTCTTGGGTCAGAGTTCGTGTGGAGCCTCCGCCATCTGTCATGAAAGACGATGCCCGGCTCACTGGCCGAGGTACTTCGTCCATGGCGCTCAAGAATTATGCTCTATACTGCCAGTGCACCATGGCGTGCCATCTTACGTATCAACACGCTCCTCCCACGTGCGAGTTTCAACGTCGATAGGAATGACTGTATATTTGAACTGGCGTTTCAGCTCTTACGCGATGTGCGATTGACCACGGGATATCACTTAAAACTATGAATAAGAATGGAACACGGAAAGAAATACACTCACAGATGCAATGCGATGAATGTACATGGATTAGACGATACGAGAGCTCCGCAACCCAATGCGCAATGACGAGACGAAATCGAACCCAGCCAAACCTTACTCAGATCTGGTAATGCACGTTACCGTAAGGGCCGAGCCGCTGCGGTTTGGCGCGTTCGTTTACGCCATCGGATGAAGACAGACGAGACGCGATGGTAGACTGAGACAATATATCATCCGGTGGGTCACAACGGGCTTCACTTGAACCTGCCTTCTCCGTAATTTGTCAATGGTCCTACGCTTCGTGCTATCATATGCTGTACTTGCAGGGAATTCCTAATGATCAGACTCAGTGATTCGTCGACTGCATCAAGCCATTAACATGGACCGCCTTCGCAAAGTCTGGAAGGGCGAGGACGATGATCAAGCCTACGGACCACTGGAAAGTAGCATCACTGAGTCAGAGCAAGACGAGCAACCGTCATCGCGAGCCGTCGCACCGGCAAGCTTCTCGTGGATCGAATATGCCTGCTTCCTTCTACTTGGCATCTCCATGCTGTGGGCCTGGAACTGTCTGCTCGCAGTAGGGGTGTACTTCCAGACTCGCTTCCACGACAATCACTGGCTCATCGACAATTTTCAAGCAGCCGAGATCTCTGTCTCGACGATCACGAACCTAGTGGTCATGCTAGTGTTGACCCGACTACAATTGGGTGCAAACTACCCTCGGCGGATCATCTTCTCATTGCTTGTGAACATGGTTGTCTTCACGCTACTGGCTGTTTTGACCTCTATCGGCGCAAGTGGGAAAGTCTACTTTGTGTTCTTGATGCTTGCGGTGTTCTCCACGAGTTTAGCTACGGGCTTCGCTCAGAACGGGATCTTTGCATTTGTGTCTGGATTCGCAGAGCCGCGCTATATGTCGGGCATCATGACCGGCCAAGCTGTCGCAGGAGTGCTGCCGTGCATCGCGCAGATCGTGTCCGTGCTGTCAGTCAGAGATGCTGAAGCCGTGAACCAACAGCTCCATTCACGAGACGGCACGCCTTCACCGAATCTGGCAACTAGCACACCAGCTGTCAAGTCAACTGCTGCACTCATCTACTTCCTTACAGCGACAGCGGTCTCAGTCGCCACATTCATTGCCTTCACCTATCTTGTGGTCCGACGTCGGCGCACGATATCGATATCAGCCACAAACACAGCATCAGAGGACGATAATGACGCTTCTCAAGATGCAGAGCAATCGATCCCATTTAGTGTCCTCTTTCGGAAACTGCGTTTCCTCTCAGCAGCAGTCTTCGTGACTTTCGCCGTCACGATGGTCTTCCCAGTCTTCACGCAGCGGATCCTCTCGGTCCAGCCACCTGCAGAGCAACCGCGGATTCTACAGCCACCGTCCTTCATACCTCTAGCGTTCCTGTTCTGGAACAGTGGTGATCTCATTGGACGACTACTCACGGCCTCACCTGCTCTGTCCCTTGTTCGCAGACCACGAATTGTCTTCGCTCTATCTGTTCTACGCATCGGCTGGGTAGGCTTATACCACCTGTGTAACTCGCGTGGGGAAGGCGCAGTGGTGCAGAGCGACTTCTTCTACTTGGTAGTCGTGCAGCTGCTGTTCGGACTTACGAACGGATATCTGGGCTCCACTTGTATGATAGGCGCGAGCGAATGGGTCGACCCAGAAGAGAGGGAAGCTGCAGGCGGCTTCATGGGGCTTTGCCTAGTGTCTGGACTGGCTGTTGGCAGCTTGGGTAGTTTCTTCGCTGCCGGCGGTTGACCAGGCATAGCATTACTCACGCCCTAGCATTGTATTCTGTAGACCTAGGATACCCTCTGCATACCCTTGCTCTCGCGAGAGGTCTGCAGCATTCCTCTGCAGCTATGTATGACCCCATTACTAAAGTTGCGACACTGCCGTGATCTTGAGAGATTACCCATCTACCGTTGGATCAATAGCAAGTCGTTTCCATTGGAGAATAAGAGAACCGCCCTCTCGCAACAGTAGCCATCTTGAAAAGGTGATTCGAGGATCTGCAACGGGTGTTTCTGTCCCGGAGCGACTAGGTGTACTTTGCACCACTGTTTGCAGTGAGCTGTGCCGCCGCCGCTGCGGAGCACTCGGGAATGCTATTGAATGAGGAAATAGGTCTAAGAAGGCATTACGCCTACGCAAACAGGCTATATCACGTGTAGCAAATCTTCGTAGATATATTACCTCATAAACTTGCTTCTACGTATCCGATAGTCCCGAAGAAGTCGTAGAGACTATAATCGCGCATAGAATACTAAGAAATCCCTTAAGTTCGCTAGATTACACCCGATAGTCACGTGCTTTCCGAGACGCTCCGAGTTGTCCCCGATAAACTCCTTTTACCTTAGTATACGCATAATAGAGGCCCTCAATAGGTCGAAAGGGGTAACGAGCGACGTGATTGATGTCTTAGAGCATAGCTATAGTGTATCTACAGCATTTAGAGCGACCTATCGCGTGCTGTCGCTGCTACTGATCGAATGTCTAACCTGCAGGTCCTCCGAAGTCTCCGCAGCGGAGGTGGCACAGCTTATTGCAAACAGTGGTATGCGATCGTCTCGTTTCGCTCCACTTTCGCGTTGGTGCCTGGTGGCTCAAGCCTCCAACAGGCAACTCGTCCTTAGCCCCTATATCGATTGGACGGCATGGCATCTGCTGTCTGAAATGCTCGTGTCAGGACTGTCACAGTGTGGTCTCTCGCCACCAGCGCTTTGTATATTAAGCCGATACAAGTGAGGCAAGCACAAGGTCTCATCACTCGTTACGTCCTCTCACCGGTTCACCATCTTTCCCCGTAGCATCGCCATCTTTCCCCGTAGCATCTATTAGCACGGCATCATTGACAACCTCATTTCGTTAAGTGAAGCAACAGTACACTCACGCAGTCCTAATCTGGTACCATGGCGACCCAAGGCGAAGCGATCATGCTCCCGGACCTCCCGGCTGCACATGGGGACTTCCTCGAGTACATTGCTGCCCACCAGAACACACCGATGAACGACCTGCTTTCCCCATACAAAGCCTACGATGCCGAGATGCGCAAGATCTTCGCGCAGCAGACCGATCACCCAGCAGCGAGCAAGTCTATCATCGTGCCAATTTTCAATGGCAACGAACAGACCCTCAAGATCCGTGCCCGTGACCTCAAGATCGAGACTGACAAGCAGCGGGAGTCGTTCATCATGCCACTGAAGGCCGATGAACGTAAGAAGCACGGCTCTCCTGCGGTTGTGCAGACTCTGCAGGACTTCAAGACGAATTTCGCCCTGTTCAGCGAGTCCTCTCTGGCCGATCTGGACTGGAGCAATGTCTGTGTTTCGGGCTCTGCAGCCGTCACCGCTCTTCTTCCGGTGCCCAAGGAGCATGCTGTGTCGAAGAAGGCACTGCGTCACTACTACCATGATATCCTAGCGCCGGCTTCCGATGTCGACCTCTTCCTCTATGGATTGACCGAGGAGCAGGCAATCGAGAAGATCATGCAATTAGAAAAGAAGATAAAGGACGCTCTGCTTGTTGAGACGACAACGATTCGAACCAAGCATGCGATCACGATTGCGAGCCAGTATCCAGTGAGTTTGGCCCTTGCGAGTCTGTGCACAGTGATGATGTGGAAGTGATAAAGGGGACTGACAATGCGCTAGACTCGTCATGTGCAGATCGTGCTGCGTCGTTACTCAAGCTTGAGTGAGATTCTACTCGGCTTCGATGTTGACTCCAGCTGTGCTGCATTTGATGGCAGACAAGTCTACGCTTCGTGAGCATCACTATATGTTACGCGTATCTTCGATGGCTGACGATATGCAGGCCGCGTGCGCTCGCAGCATACATGACGCAGATCAATACGATCGACCTGACGCGTCGATCTCCATCGTACGAGAATCGCTTGTCGAAATACAGACAAAGAGGTTTTGAAGTGCACTGGCCTGAGCTGGACAGGTCTCGCATTGATCCGACAATCTTCGAGCGTAGTTTTGGTCGGACTGAGGGTCTAGCTAGATTGCTAATCATCGAGAAGCTGCCAAAGAGCGACGAACGAGATGCCTACATTGACCAGCGCAGAGAGTATGGGGCTCTCCGCTGCTCTGTACATACAGGAAAGCTAATTATGTCTCAGGGAGAGGGGCCGCCCACGTGCAAATCGCATGCGTCAGAAGCAGAAGCAGATTCGAGGTAACATCAAAAATGGCTGGGAGAACGAAGTCGCTGAGTGGGTCGAAGCTGAGGATGTCTCGAACTACCATACCTTCACAGTGCCGTATGGTCCTGAGTTCCATGCACGCAAAATCGAGAAGCTCCTCTATACCAAAGACTTGCTATTGAATTCGGAGTGGAACAAACCTCAAAATCGAGAGGTCAATCTTCACAGGCACCCTGCTTTTTTCGGCAATTTCGAAGAAGTAATGAAAGATTGCTGTGGCTTCTGCCCTGTGCCGAGCACGATGGAGGAAGAAGAAGTGACAGCGGAAGAACGCAAAATCTACGTCTCCGGAGATATCACCTTCATCACGGATGATCCTGGCAGGCAGACGATCGGATCTTTCCACCCAATCTCTTCGGACGACTACACTGACCAGGCCTATGTTGGTAACACGCAGGCTCTGATGCAAGCGATTGTCGACTGCGACTTGGAGTACGTCCTTGCTTGGCTGGAGCACGAAGGTAATGATCCGAACACTCGAGACTATACTGGTCGAACTCCGCTGCATCTGGCTGTTGTGCAATCGAGTCTGGAGGTCGTCCAGTGCTTGATTGACCATGGTGCACGCCTTATGGCACGGGTATTTGATGGCAAGACTGCCCTGCACCTCGCAGCCATTCGCGGCAGTACCGAGATCGTGTCTGCTCTTCTCCGCAAGAGCGAAGCGAATGAAGAAGAGGAAGAAGCCAAAGTCGACATACGCCGCCAGGCATATCAAAAGGCAAAGATGGAAGGCAAGACTGTAGGTGTGAGTATGCTGAATCTTTCGCAGCAAGTTGAGAGTGCGACTATCGAAGGGTCAGACTCAGATATCGACATGATCGAAACAAACGAAGTAGACGATGTTGATATGGGCGACGCCACAACCGAGCACTCAATGGTCAACATCAAGACACCCACGTCCGAAGGTCTCAATACCGTTGCGGATGACGATGAGGATGAGCCTGATGTGTAAGTCCCCCCTTTCCTTGATGCTGCAAATCGGGAGAGCTGTCTGTGCTGGCTCCGCGGCGTTGCAAGAGGCAGTTGTAGTCAGTCTCTGTTAAAGGCATTGCTCGCTGCACTCGATGCTGGCATGCGAGACGGTTGTCACGCGGCAATTACCAGGATTCCCCGATGCTCTGGACAAATCGATAGACGCAGAAGCATGTGCAAGCATGCCGTTGAGAGACCCTCAGGCTCCTCTGGGATTCGGGTGTCTGTTTCCACAGCTATATTGTGAAGCTTTTGCTGATGACCTTGCAGCTACGACGTCAACGTGTGTTCTTGGGACACGGCCTATTCTCCGCTACATTTGGCCATTCTATGTGGTCATGTCGAAGTCGTAAGGTGCCTCGTCCAGAAGTTTGGTGCCGATGTTCTACTGCCCGTTAAACTCTACAACGACAACGACAAGTCCGCTCGTGCAGCCATCCTGACGCTGGTCCTAGCCTCGCGACTGCCGCTCGAACAGGCGAAAAAGATGTCACGTACTCTGTTCGAGTTGGGTGCATCCTCAGCCCAGGCCGACATTGGCCGCGCAACTGCTCTTCAATATGCTATCGGTAGCAAGCCAGAGCTCTTTGAGTCCTATATCGGTGCCGATAAGACTGGCGTCTCCCGCGCAATCAATCACGTTGCGGTGACTGGTGGTACCTGGAACTTTCAGGTTTCCACTTCTCTGATGACAGCGATCACGAACGGCGATGCCGCGTCAGCTTTACATCTACTGGGACTTGGTGCGAAGCCTGAAATATCCGTTGACGTGTTTCTCAAAGCGCTACCTCCAAAGGCAACGAACCTGCATTCCGGCTATGATGACTCGGCCAACAACAAACGACAATACGAGCGCAACGTGAAGCAGCCACTACAGCTTGCGATCGATTGCGAGCTGCCAGCGCTCGCGATTGAGCTACTCGAACGCCACGGGGTGGACGCAAATATACTTACTAGCACTGGACACGAAGTCCTGCAACATGACTACGTTCGCCGGTATCAGCGCGGTCAGACCATGCTCGATCTGGTTCAAGGTAAGATCCAAGCACTTCGAGACTGGAAGCCAGTTGAGCTCCGACGTGATCCACCCAAAGCTCTCTCCTCCTCTGAGACATATCTGGCTGGCCTAAAAGAAGGTACTTACGGACTTTGGACCGCCAAGCATCAGCTAGCAGCGGCCAAGGAGACCTACCAACGCGAATGGACGCAGCATGTCGAGCATTTGAAAGCTGAGAACGATAAGACTGGATACGAGGAAAAGCAAGCCGCTGTGTTTGACATGCTTGATGGTTTCAAGAAGCTCCAAGGTGTATTGAATGCTAAAGGTGGCAAGACATTCTACGAGCTGCATCCCGAGATCGACCAGCCTACAGACCAACAGAACAATGCCTTTGGCTCGTGGCAGGCTCCAAAACCGGAACCCTTCAAGATGAGGTTTTGGTTCAACCTCCAGGAGATGCACGAAGAGCTCGTCAAAAAGTATCTGCAGCTCTACGAAGCGGCCTGGGCGTCTGATGTGGCAAAGCTCAAGCAGCTCTGCCTGGTGCCCTGGACTAATGACAAAGGGGAACAGCAAGCACCGCTCAAAATTGCTGTAACAGATACTTTGCAGCTCTCTCCATTCGCTATCGCGGTCATGCATGGTGATCTCGACCTCGCTAAGCTTATCATGGAAATCGCAGAGGCACAGTATGTGCTGCCAGGCTCAGATCAGCAGCGTCATTATCGCTTGAACGGCGGCGATGACGATGATGAGAGTGACGAGGACGCGAGTGATGATGATACATCTGATGGACACGAGCTTGCTCTGGCTTCTGACGTTGTTGACGATACCTTCACTATCGAAAATGTTGGCGAGATCTCCATGCAGGTCAAGAGTCACATCAAGCCGCTGAATGTCTTGAATGGGCGCTTCCCTGCGGATGAAGTATTTAAGAGCAAGGCTAATGCATCGCGAACGATCGGCAAGCGGACAGCAACTGGCTCTCTCAAGTACATGAAGTACGCCGAAGCCGCTCAGGTTCGTCGCTCGCAGCTTCGAGTACCCTTCAATCTGCTCGAATTCGCAGTCTACAGCAATGATCTGGAGCTTCTGTCCTTCCTCCTAGACCTTGGCGAGCATTTTACAAAGCATGGCAAGGCCACCGAAGCGAAAAGTGAGGACGCTCAAAGCAGCATTTACGCTGTGTCTGGCACTCTGTTCACGTACGCTATCGAAGCCAACAATCCGCCGATCATCGCAGAGCTTGCAAAGCGATGTGCTGCTGGACTTCCTTTGAACAGGTTCGCAAAAAGGAGTGGTGTCGAGCTGCCGGAGAAGCCAAAGTACTACCAGGGGCTTTCCGTCGCGGGTCGAAAGCGCAAGGACTGGGCTGCGCGAGGTCGTGAGACCACCGACTACGCACTTGCAGAAAACGAGAAGCCGCCTCTGCTCGTGGCCGCGAACGCCCAAGCCTTAGAAAGCGTTAAGTGGTTCCTGAGCGACGCCCCGCTACGATGCTACAAAGAATTTGCAAAGGCCCATGGCGCCACGGATAAGCGCTTGCAGAGACTTTCCGAGGCAAAGGGAGGCTTCGAGGGCGCAGTGAAGAAGTTCAAGGACGCAAGAAATCACCTCGCAATACATTGCTGTATTCTCGGGAAGCCCACGAAAGACTCACTAGAGGTCCTGAAGTACCTCATCGAGGTCATGCCAGACGCTGTTGACAGCAAGTCAATTGACGGATCCACACCACTGCTGCTGGCCTTCGGATTGACTCGTTACGGGGCGGCAAAGATTCTGCTCCAAGCTCGTGCAGATCAAACAAGTCGGGACAAGCTCGGGCGCAACCTTGTGCATCGCATTGTACACGGCATGGATCTGGAAAAGGAGGAGCATCTGCCGAAGGTCCGCAAGATGCTCGACCTCATCGATCCTCGTCTTCTGCCAAGTATGTTCGACGAGCGCTGCTCCGTTCATCCTGGCTCTCTAACACCTCTAGCGCTCTGGCTCCAGAACTACAGCACCAGGGCATGGGACTTGAATATACTCGAGATGTTGCTAGAATACAGCAAGGGTGCTGATCTGGACCAGATCAACGGTTCTGGAGACACGCCACTCCACCATATGGTGCGCAAGGAAATGACAGACTTCGCCAGGACTGTCATCACGATGCAGCCTGGTCTGGTGTGTCGTGAGAATGCCACCGGTCGAACGCCGTACGAAATGGCTCAAGACGCTGAGCTGGCTTCCAATTGCGAAGGCCCACCACAGCTGCACTACCGCCAAACTGGCTATCACCCATACGTTGGCAGTCAACACTACCAGTCCATCACTGCTATAGCGCCAGACTGGTTCACGCCAGCCGTACAAGAACGAAGGCGGGGCGATAAGGACGATGGAGGCGTGTGGGATCTCGTCCGCAATACTAAGAAAACACTCGACGAGCGATGCGAAGGCAAACGCAGACTTGTGTCGCTCAACGAGGCGAATGAAGTGGCGAAGAGATTGGCTGATAGACAGGATGCTGAGGTACGCGTGCAGAAGGAGGCGGATGGTAATGAAGACGATGAGGAGAAGGCGGATCCCAGTGACGAGGTGGGTTATTGGTCTGCGTTGGCTAAACGGGAGTTCGAGTTTTGATCGTTGTACCTATCCGCTAAGTCATAGCCAGACGGCTGTGGCAGCTTGTATGATCTGACCGTCATCGGTCTCTCCCAATGCTACACGTGCTACCTCCTTAAACACTTCACCATCAAAGCTTAGCACCATCACTAGTCCTTCCTCACTATCCGTCAGAGCTAAGTACTCAGGCCCATCCCCTTCACTCCGCGGTGCGGGCTCGATGGCATTAGCGATCCCACCTGAAGTCGGCGTCTGCCAGATGTACAGAGTCCTCTCATCGGCGAGTGTACCATCTGATCGCAAGGCGAAGACAGCCACATAGCCCTTCGTCTCGGCCTTCAGGCCACGCGTCGACGCGTACATATACTTTGGTGTATCTTGCGAGCCGGGGACAGTAGTACTCACGCGTACCTCGTCCGCCCAGTAGTCCTTCGGATCTTCGTCCTCAGGGATGATCTGGACGCCTGAGAGATGCGTAAGGGCTACACCGTCATCAGCGACAATGAAGAGATCGACCATGCTGCTGTGCTCCTGTAGACTGTACAGGATCTTGCCACTGGGATGTGGAGTAGTATGTCGAGGTCCATCGTTGTGGCGTGGAGAGATATGCTTGCTTCCAAGTGTCAAGTGAGGGCTGTCACTACCGCTCGATGATGTGATATCAATGGAATACGTCCAGATGCAATTCCGTCCAATGTCTGCCACGTACAAGCTCCTACCATCAGGGCTGAGATCAACGCTGTGAGCGCCAGAGCGTAAGCCTCCGAAGTCACCGTGGAGATTTGACGATGGTCTGGCGGCATCAGCGCTAGCAAAGGACAGCTCCTGGACTAGGTCGCCGATGCTGCCGTCTTCTTTCAAGGCAAAGACTTCCCCTGTTGATCCGCCGGTAGAGTAGAGATGCGTGTTGGAAGCACAGACGTAGCCAGATCTTGCTTGGATGTCCTGCGAGTTGAGAAACCGAATGTTGTTTGCAGTGTCGACCGCGTATGCAGCTAGAGATGGGGGCTCCGTCCATGCAGTGGCGTAAAGCGTCCTCGTGCTATCGCCGCAAGCTCGGGACAAAGACAGCCAGGAGTGCTTGCCAATAGCGGACGAGACATGGGAGATTCGTAAAGATGCTGGCTCATCTCTTGAGGAAGGACAGAAGCGGAGTGTGAATAGCTGTGGGGTGTTGAATGTACCTACTAGGAAATCCATGGTCGTTGCATGCAGGCTGTGCACCTTACCAGGGACGTAGCGGTATCGCGTATGACGAAAGGAGACCCGAGTGGCTTCTATGCTGCCATTTTAAGACGCTCTCGAAGTTGCTCGGACACTGGACGGCAGTCAGCATATTGGGATACTGTTCGGCGATACCACTCCTTGCAGTTTCCTGTGTCGCTCAGCTGCGCGCATGTTCAAAGAGACTAATACATCATCGTTCCCTATAACTTCTCAGATCCTATGTTATATATACTAGAGTATATCTATAATATAGATTAAGTGTATTACTAGCGTCTAAGCCATAATAGACGTGCGGAGGCGGCATATTCGTGTAGATATAGTAGTATATAGAGATTCGAGGTCAAATTGCGACGACAAGTCACGTGCTCGGCATTCGCCGGATTTTCCTCGGTAAATGTATATAGACACCTACAACACCTCTAGTATATCTTTATATAATATCTAAAGTAGATAGGAGTTCTTGTTATTGCCTATGATATATATCTACGTAGGTATTAAGTATATAAACGGTCGCGCCGCAGCAAGAGACGTGTATTCATGCATTTTCGCAAGTCGCGGCTCCTCCGAGCACTCCGCAGCTGACCGACACAGGAAACTGCAAGGAGTGGTA
>KZ111141.1:733701-754847 GCA_002077045.2 Rachicladosporium sp. CCFEE 5018
CCACTCCTTGCAGTTTCCTGTGTCGCTCAGCTGCGCGCATGTTCAAAGAGACTAATACATCATCGTTCCCTATAACTTCTCAGATCCTATGTTATATATACTAGAGTATATCTATAATATAGATTAAGTGTATTACTAGCGTCTAAGCCATAATAGACGTGCGGAGGCGGCATATTCGTGTAGATATAGTAGTATATAGAGATTCGAGGTCAAATTGCGACGACAAGTCACGTGCTCGGCATTCGCCGGATTTTCCTCGGTAAATGTATATAGACACCTACAACACCTCTAGTATATCTTTATATAATATCTAAAGTAGATAGGAGTTCTTGTTATTGCCTATGATATATATCTACGTAGGTATTAAGTATATAAACGGTCGCGCCGCAGCAAGAGACGTGTATTCATGCATTTTCGCAAGTCGCGGCTCCTCCGAGCACTCCGCAGCTGACCGACACAGGAAACTGCAAGGAGTGGTAGCGAATGAAGTGGAGTCGATCCTGCCAAGACTCGTTCATGTGACATCGCGTTCATCTCGTGAACAAGAATCTCTTCACTAACATAGCCTTATCAATAACGATGTCGGACGATATGTCTGCTGCACAGGTCCCATTGACGCTCATCGTCGCAGCCACAGCGAAGAACGGCATCGGCAAGAACGGTGGCCTTCCATGGCCGATGCTCAAGAAGGAAATGGCCTACTTCGCACGAGTAACCAAGCGCGTGCCCATGCCCACGAATACCGGATCAGTGCAGTCTGATGCTCTCAAATCTGCCATACTAGAAGGCACACGACGCAATGTGGTCATCATGGGTCGCAAAACCTGGGAGAGCATTCCACCCAAATTCCGCCCCCTCAAGGACCGGACGAATATTGTCATCAGCTCTCAGGACCGAAGTAAGTTGGGTGCTGTGCCGGACGAGGTTATCGTTGCTGGTAGCATTGCATCCGGACTGGAGGCCCTGGACGCTGCTGTAAGGGCTGGTGATGCTTTACCGATTGGCAGGGCTTTTGTCATTGGTGGCTCCAGCATCTACAAGGCTGCACTGGATCTGGAGCAGACTAAGAATGTGTTGCTCACTCGCATCGGCACCGAGCACGACTGCGATACATTCTTTCCTATCGATCTAGAGGAAGACTCGAGCACCGAACGGTGGCATCGGAGCTACAACAAGCAGCTGTCGACTTTTGTTGGCGAGGACGTCAAGGATGCCCCGATGATCGAAACGCATGACGGCAAGGACATTGGCTACGAGTTCCGCCTCTATGAACGATCCTGAAGTCGGACGAAGCGTAGCCTTCCTTCAGTGCGCCATGGCACAGGCTGTCCGCGCAAGATGTGGACACTGCACTGTCGCGTGCCAGTCTAGCAAGCCAAGAATGGACCTCTTGAGCGCCCGATAATATCACAGCCATATCGGCACACAGTCTCGCCTGAGACATAATTCGGGGAATCTCGGCTTGCATCTTCAGAGCGTCGGCATCAGACCGGATCTCCTCCGGCTTTCGCAAGCCTCGGCGTTGCCCCGCGAAATCACAAGCTTTCCCCATGATCTCACATGCAAGTCCAAAAGCCAGACGATGAACATCAGAGCTATTCGCAATGGGTGCATACTGGCTAGCAGCATTGCGAAATGTAGTAAGGGCATTGACATGATGGACTGTACACATCGAGCAGAGCACCACAACTCTACAAGAACTGCTCAATCACGTTGCCGGAGCCGAGAAATGTCGCCCGCGATGTCCCGAGGTACAACCTCCGCTCGACCTAGAACACGCTGTGAGCGACGCGACTTGAGGGACCTTGGCTTCTGAAAGCTACGTAATAAGAGGTCTGAAATTCCGCGAGGTGACTCCTCGTATTCTCTTAGATCTCTCTGGTTGTCTTGCATAGTATTTGGTGTGCTGCGCCACTCTCCACTCTTTGCAATCCTCATTGTCCTCGTCGGACGACCTGCATAGCGAACGGCTAGTGTGCTCCTACAGCGACAGGAATCACATCTAGGACAATATCTTTAAAGGTGTTGCCGCATGAGAAGACACTCGCCAGCATGTCAGCCAAGTCCACCTCCGGGCCAGGAGGCAAGAAGCCTGCCTCAGTAGCCACCAACCTCATAGCCGGCGGCGGCGCAGGCATGATGGAAGCCCTCGCCTGTCATCCTCTAGACACGATCAAAGTCCGCATGCAGCTCTCAAGACGCGCAAGAGCACCGGGAGCCAAGCGGAGAGGCTTCGTACAGACCGGCATGGAGATCGCCCGCAAAGAAACGCCTCTCGGCCTCTACAAAGGCCTCGGCGCAGTGATGACAGGCATCATACCCAAGATGGCCATCCGCTTCACCAGCTACGAACAGTACAAGCAACTTCTCTCCAAGTCCGACGGCCAAGTAACAGGCAGCGCGAATTTCATGGCCGGGCTCGCGGCAGGCGTGACAGAAGCCGTGGCAGTGGTATGTCCAATGGAAGTCGTCAAGATTCGGCTTCAAGCCCAACACCACAGCATGAGCGATCCGCTAGACATACCGAAGTACCGCAATGCCGCGCACGCCGCCTACACAGTCGTGAAAGAGGAAGGCTTCAGCGCCCTCTACCGCGGCGTATCACTCACAGCTCTTCGACAGGGCACGAACCAAGCCGCGAACTTCACAGCCTACACAGAGTTGAAGGACTTTCTGCAAAAACGCTCCCCAGACCCCTCGCAAGCTCTTCCCGGTTGGCAGACGTCCCTCATCGGCCTCGTCTCCGGTGCCGTCGGGCCCTTCAGCAACGCGCCTATAGACACGATCAAGACCCGCTTACAGCGGACGCCTGGTGAGCCAGGACAGACGGCGATGGGGCGGATCACAGCGATTGCGAGCCAGATGTGGAAGCAAGAGGGGCCGAGGGCGTTTTGGATGGGGATCACACCCAGGGTCATGAGAGTTGCTCCGGGGCAAGCGGTGACGTTTACGGTTTATGAGTATTTGAAGGAGAAATTGGAGAGGGGACGGGAGATGTTGCCGGGGGATAGGTATGAGGAGTGATGGCGGGGACATCTATTGGCTTGCACTGGCGATTGGTGGGACATGTACATATCAGCGAACAAGCAGTGAAAGATTGTACCGCACAGACCCTGATCCTTCGGTTCATGGGGGCTTCTAAGCCAGTTGTGTGATCGTCTACCGTTTGCCCGCCCTCTTGGGCCTTGCAAACCCTCGACTCGTACTCGCCGTCTGCTCCTCGCCTGATGCTTTCGCGCCAAACTCCTTCTCCAGCTCAGCAACATCTATATCGCTCGGATCGCTAGCTTCTATACTCTTCGCTACCACCACGCCAGCTGACTCCTGTGCGATCAACCTCGTGAACGTCTTGCTTGTCGAGTACATCATGCGCTCCTTGACTTTTGATGCTGTGGGACATGTGTAGATGTAGAGGATCTGTGGTTCGGGCGAGGTGGAGGGGAAGGAGTAGAAGCTTAGTCGTGGGTCGTTTTGGGAGAGTGTGGTTGCTAGGGAGGAGGCCGAGACTGAGGGGGTACTGGAGGCGATGCGGAGGGTTTCGTCGGGGAGGTCGAATTTCTGCGTAGCAATCAGCACTTGCGCCCTGTACGGCCTGTCACACGATCATCAGCACTTACCAACTGCACCAACAAACCTCCACTCCCCTCCCTCATCAACTCTCTCAATCCCTCCGCCAGCCCATCTTCCTTCTTCAACGCATCAACCTTAGTATGCCCCTTCCTCGACCCCGTCCCGCCCGTCTCCCTCGCCTCAACATCCCTCAGCCCAGCCTGATCAGTCTCCTCAACCGTCAGCGGCGCAGCTAGCTCAGAGTGAGCCACATGCCTTTCCCACCCCTCCTTAGTAACTTCCTCTTTCTCAGTAACAAACAACTGCTCCCTGAACCTCTCCACGCCCAGCTCCCTCACCAACGTCAACCTCGTACTAGCAAACAATGTTTTCTCCCGCACTGGCGCAGCGTTGGGAACGTAGGTTATTGCTGCGAAGCCATTGGAATCTTCGGGGTGGGTTTTCAGGAGGATGTAGGCGGCTTTTGTAGGGGTGAGGTGGGTTTGCAGGGGTTGGAGATCGTCTAGGAAGGAGGGAGATTTGAGGAGGATGGTGCAGAAGGGGATGAGTTCTTCTTGTTCTATGCCGGCTATTAGGCCGCGGAGGGTGGGGGAGGAGACGACGTTGTTGAACCAGTTCAGGAGGTCTTGGGAGGCTGCAGATTGTTAGAGTCGGGGATGATGTGCCAGGGAATAACAAGACGTACCTGTTATACCTGATTGCATGGTGATAAGATAGGGTTGTGGAGAGATATAATGGCTCGAGCTATCGTGGTGGTACGGCAGGGCGCTCGGGACGTCGGCTTAACGCGTGTGGACGATGGCAGAAAGACTATACTTTCAACAGTATTTCCTCCTTCCCGCCACCAACATGACCTTCACTCTTGTCTACATAGTACTACGAAGACGACAGTAGCCTGAAGGACGGCGCGCGGTCTCCATGTAACGACAGCGACCGAACGGGTCGAGAGTCGGTCAGAGCAACAGACCCGAAAGAGGTAGTGATGTGTTGCAGGCCGCGCAATACGAACGTCTTGGACACTTGGTGCTCGATACGACATTGTTGATTAAATGGCCATCGTAAGCAGTGGGATGTTACACGACAGTATCGGGCTGGTCCCACGCGATCCAAGCCTAAGGTATTTAACTTCTCATCTGCTCCGCCACGAAGCTCAATGTTCTCAGGCTCCGACCGTCCGCAATCCCTTTGTACGATAGCCTAACTCTCTCATGTCTGCTCAGTGCTCTCCGGCGATGCCAAGTGCATCCAGTGCAATCGAAGCGAGCCGCGGGAACAACGGAATGCCCCTGCCAATACCTCAATGTACTCGATTTCGTCGACGCAGGCAGGTAGGTAGCAGTGCAGCCGCGTGCGCAGCTGCATCAGAGCAGGCACCGGAGTCTCAGCTTATCGCACACGTACCTTTTGTGCTACGTCCTGTGGAAAGCAACTTCGTTTTGCTTGGCGATGCGTATGTGCATGGTCTCATGAGAGGGTCTATGGCTATAAGAGTCAATAACAGCGAGGTTGAGTTACAGGATTTTGTGCTGCTGTGATGCTAGCGATCGCGATGCTTAGAGTTAGGGCCTCCTGGCTATTGAGGATCGATGTGTTACCACGGAAGCATTGATGCTGCAGCATCTGCGACAGCGACTGACTTGTGTCTACTCAGCATCTCCGGTGCCGCTAATGCTCCGATCAAGAGCGCTCTCAAATACACAATCACGCAAGCCACGCAGACGTGCAGAGGAAGCATTGGGAGCGTACTTGGGAGCGTATCCGGAGGTACACATTGCAAAGGCAGAGTCACGATGCGCATCGGAGAGGCTGCATTGTGAGAGCGGTGGCTCAGCCGCCAAAATTGCAGGTGAACTTGTGATACATCTATCTACTGGAAGGTCAACTCATTATTTGTAACCCTCTGCTCCATCCGTGTGATCGCCGCGAGCACGTCATTCGCCAGCTGAAGCTGCGGACTGTTCGGCGCCGCCAACGGCTGATACACATTTCGTAATTGTGTCAGTCGCTGCCTCACATAACGCGTCGCAAAGTTCGTCACTCTCCTGAGCCACGCAGCACGGAACTGCACTCGTAGTGGAGCAAGTCGTTCCGGACGATTCGGGAAGGTTCTGGCATACAGATTATCGAACTGTTGCAGCGCAGTCTGAATGGCGGCTTCGACATCCGCGCGATCGGTGCGGATGGTGTTGATATAGTTGAAGACGCCAAATACGGCACTAAGCGCTGAGAAGGCGGCTTCTGCTGTTCCTTGGCCAGGGTGCGCGAGCCAGAAGTCGAACTGGTCATTGGACGTTGGGAGACCTTCCGTGGTGTACATTCGACCCTTGAGGATGTTGAGATTACGCTCGAGATTGGACATGGAGACTGCATTCGTTGTCGAGCCGTGGGCGTCTGCAACGTCACCGAGAGCTGAGCCAGGCGGAGGATTTGCTTCAACAGTTGCAGGGACCTGTAGCATGGTTAGCGACATTGCTTTATGATGTGCGGCTGCGGTCATCTGGAGGAATGAGTGCGAGCACTGAGGGTTGGCGCAGTGATAATTGTGAAAAGTGACGACCGCGCGACCAACGAGTCCTCGCTACTGGGCGCCATAGCTCACAGTGTTCAGATGAGCGCCGTGAACGATGGACGTCGCAGCTGATGGAGACATCACTAATGGGAAGACGGCTGCTGGAGGGGACGGATGATGATCTCGATGACTTACCCAAGTCCTGTAGTCGTTCGCGGCAAAGTTCAATAATTGATCAAACGTGAACAGGGGCAGGTTGGTGCGGAAAACTCCGCCTTGACCGTCGGCCAAGTCCAGCTCTCCAGCTTGGAAGAAGTTCGCGTTATGGTTCGGGAAGATGCTTCGATCCTCAGGATGCTCTGCGTCAACGTCGTTCCAGTTAACGCCTTGCACGCCATTGGCAGTAACAGCAGTGTCTTCGCAGTCGGTTGGCATGGCCAACGCGTATCGTTCGTTACGGCCATTCTCGGCATCCAAAGCGGCTCCATTGTTGCCAGCAGGGTAGGTCGGGGTGTCGTACCGGAATCCTCTTGGCGCGGCACCGTTGGCAGGCGGAGGATACTCGTAGATGTAGTACGTATTCGCAGAACCTCCAGATGGCCCGGGCGCCCGCTTCTGCAGTACATGATACTCGTGTTCGGCCTGGCTCAACGGTTCGAGGAATTCTCTGCGGAATGCCCTCGATCTAAGCCTGTATGGTGGATCAGGCTCGATGAGAGAGCTATCGTTGTTGATCAAGAGGTACGTGCAGACCAGCTCCCCTGAGTACGAGCCTTTGCTACCACATGTCATGAAGTCCTTGTCACCGAAGATGGCATACCCTTTGATGTCTGGAACTTTGCGGGGGGTTGGGGGCGCCTCGCCTCCGGTGAACACTTCGAGAGGACTTGGCTGGGAGCCAATTGCATGCGTAGTCCCATCATCCCACCCCGAAAGGACAGTCCCTGATTGGAACACTTCCGAAGAAGCGCCCTGTGGAGCATCAATGATAGCAGGCTTACCTGTCCCACCGTCTCCAACTATGCGAATGGCGTGCGGTGTTCGGGCAGTGAAGGTGGCGCCTGCCTCCAACGTAGTGCTTTCGTAGCCGAAGATCTTCAACTCCATCTTTGTCTCCAGATTCATGTTCATGGCGAATATGGTATTGAAGGTAGGGTCGTCGACGGAGAGATAGCCATCCACAGCATCCTTGAGAGCGTTGTTCAGAGTACCGCCGTCGAAGGTACCAAGCCCCGGAGGTGCGTTCGTGGTCATGGTCTTTGATGATCCCGCTTCGAAGTTGACACTAAACTTGCCATCGATTCCGCCTTTGCCGACGAGCGAGATGTCTGCATTCAGCTCGGGAGAGAATGACACGATACCTGGATGGCTAGCCTGGAAGCCGGAGACAGGACTAGAGAATAGCTTCCTTGTCGCTCCGCCGCCGTTGTTACCTATGTTGAGCACGCCCTTCCCATCAAAGCTCAGTTGGCCGGACATGTAGATATCCGAGTCGAAGTACCCAAAAGCTTCCTCGAGGGCGAATGGCTGAACGGTACCCACCAGCGTAAAGCCAAAGCGCATGATGTTGCGCATGGAGCCAGCGAGGTTCATCTTCAGAAACCCGTCGCCATCACCGCAATCAGCGCCATCGTCGCCATAGAGCAGGACGTTGAAGTTGTCCTTCTTGATCGTGGGCTGCGTTGTAGAGTCGTACGTCTGGCTTCGGATGTTCTGCGTTATGGTCTTCCAGATGGAGCTGATCTTGCTCCAGAAACGTGGATGGAGCTCTCGCTTTTGATGTGCGGCCTCAACAACGTCGGTGTAGTACTTATTAGAAGTGGCGTAATCAACACGCATGTAGACGGGATCATCCGCGCGTTTGACCTTCGAGAAGTCATAGCTGTATGTCAATTCATAGATGCGCGCTCGCGGTGGTGCTCGCTTAGCGATGTGCCCGGGGGTGGTGTAATTTGACACAGTCACCGAGTGAGCAACAGCCCACTGAGCGAACCCTAAGTCATCGGGCATCCGAATGATGGAGCCCTCTGCGCCTTCAAAGTGCAAATCATCACAATTACTCTCATCAGAGTCATTCATGCAAATGAAGTGCGTTGTTTGAGCTGCCTGCCCCTGATGGACTGCAGGTGAAAGGAACTCGAGATGAGAGCCATCGCGTTTGTTGAGATTCTTGACCGAGCCAGGCGGTCCATCGATCACGACAAAGAAGAATGCATTGGGATTTGGGTTCTCGCCAACAAGAGATGGTGTCTGTGACAAAGTCTGTTTGTCGAATGCAGGTATGTCTGTCGTAGGCGGTAAGGTGGGGAAGAGATTCTCTAACGGTACCGGGAGGAACGGGTTGAGGTTGTCAGGAGTGTTGCAACACAATGGCTTTTGTCGACTGCTGAAGCCGCCAGCACAATAGTTCCCCGTATCACCTGTGTGGAGTGAAGTCAGACGCTGGTTCCCAGACGATCGAACATAGCTTCTGATGTGTGAAGGTCATGCTGCATGAGTCTCTGCACCCCGAGCACGATACTAGAGTTCTAGACCGACATGGGGAAGATGACTGAGATACATACCTTCAGGGTCAAGTCCAACCTGCACGTCGGTAGCTGAGCACTCATTATCGTCGCAAGTGCCTTTGCCAACCCAGTGGCAGCCTTCAAATTTATATGCTATAATGGGAGTCAGGCTAGACCATAGATAAGTGAGGAAGCGCAGCAACGTACGGCAACAAAACTTCTGCTTGCATGAGCTGAAGAATCCAGAGCTCCGGGTCCGTTCATTGACAGAGTAAGGAGCGTCGCTTGGACATTCTTCGCATTTCGTAGCCCAGCCGCACTTGTCAACGAATTTGGCCCAAGTATTGCTCACGCAACAGAAGGCCTGTTGGCCTGGCTTGAGGCACGATTTGTCACCGTGTGGGCTGTGGGTAAGAGTCGTTTCGCCTTCGTGACACTGCCCGTGGCAGGATCCTGAGCCACGCCATTCGCACTTCTGCGGTAGGGCATCAGTCGGGCAATAGACGAACTTGTACATCTGGCCCCAGCTGTCTTTCCCACACTTGTCCGGAAACTTGCCGTTCGGCGCTATGGAGAAGCCGCTTGGTGGGTTTGCATATTCCCTATGAATGTTAGCGACTCATATGCTATCAAAGGACGCCGGTCGTAGACTCACGTCAAGCAGTCGCTGACTTTGCAGGCCTGCCCGTTGACACTCGACCAGTGATCAGTGTCGGCGGTCGCTTTACGCTTCAAGTTCGCCTCGAAAGACGGAATGGACTCGCCCAAGAGCCCTTCGAGTGCAGAAAATTGCTCGTCGTCTTGGTCAACACTCCACACCATAACCCCACCAAGTCCAACGCTGTTGGCCCAATCGACTTTCTGCTTGAAGGTTACGGCATCGTCATATGATACCCATTGGTCTTTGTTGTCGCCGAAGACAATGTAGTTGGCTGCAGCGTCTTTGTCGTGAACAACATCCGGCTTTTGGTCCGCGATGATGTCCATGATCTCGAAGTAGGCCAGTGTTCCGGCAGAATTGGTGCATGGACCTGCGTTCGCCGAGCCGGAAAAGGCACAACCAGGAGAGCTGCACTTGCTGCTTTGGAGTTGGAACGATCGCCCATAGAATCCCATACCGATTACCACTTGACCGGGAGGGACATTGTTGCGCCACAAAAGGTCAACAGCAAGCTTGATCTCTGTCAGATTCGTATGTGCTTGTACAATGGAACCAATAGGATTGTGCGCGTCCCAAATTCCCTACAGAGGGTCAGTATCAACGGTGCGCGTCATTTTCTTGGGTAACCTTACGTGTAGATCATAGCTCATCAGGTTCACCCAGTCTGCATACTTGAGAGCCTGGGGAATGTCGAACCAGCGAAGATACCAGTACGAAGTCGGAGCCGTGAAGGTCAGTCCATAGTTGCCGCGAGCAGACGATAAGAACGTGGAACGTAGCGTCTTCAACAATTCAACGAAGTTCTGGATGTCCTTTTCTTCATTTCCGCCGCGATCAGGAGCTCCAGGATACTCCCAGTCCAGATCGACGCCATCGAAGCCATACCGCACCATGAAGGACACGAGATTGTCAGCAAACTTCTGCCTCTTTGCCGGGTCGGATGCAATCTCCGGGAAGACCGCTTGGGTACTAGTACCCTACGCAAACTGTCAGTGACCATAAGTCCACAAGCCAAGTAGGGTCGCGGGATTACATTGTCCGAGTAGGTCCAGCCGCCGAGGGATATGAAGACCTCGAGGTTGGAGTTCCTTGACTTCAAAGTCTTGACATCGGTAGTCTCGGCGAACAGATTCTCGGGAGTGGCGGAGTCCATAGGGACAACCCGGTATGTTCCAGGCTCCACGCTGCCAATCAGTCAGTGCCTGCGGTCTAGGCAAGTTCATGGTTACCTACTAGGCGAAGGCGAAGTTGACATGGGTCAAACCCTCAGTGGGGATGCCACTGGGAGGGAACGTCCTGCACGTCCGGCGGGCAGCCCAAGCTTCGTAGTAGCCGATGACCCTGTTGTTGAGGACTGTAATGCCGGACCCGCCGGCTGGTACAGGCGGATCGACAACGCAGTTGGACTGGCATTTGCCAGTACAGAACTCCTCCGTGTCACCACAGAATCCGAACTCGCTACAGCAGACATTGAGAGGGCACTCCTTGCCTGTAAGTTTTGTTAGCTTGCTTGAGATTCGACGGATGTGCAAGCAGAGGCGACCTACCCGGAGGGTCTGCGTACTGCCCACACTCGGACTTCGCACTGCACTGCGAATCACAATCACCGCCGCAGAAGGTAGGTCCAAAGCCACAGATGCCTGTGTCTGTGCCCTGGAATGAGCCACAGCAAGCTTGTGTCTTGCATAGGACGCCTTTTTTGCAACGATAGTCATCGTCTACTCTCTTAATCAGCTGGCTGACATTGTTGGAGCTGTACTCGTGGAGATAATTATCGTATTCTGAATGGCGGCTGACTAATCGAGCAGACCTCGAGTCCAATGCGCTTTCGCTGTCCGCTGGAGTATGTGAGAACGTCCAAAACAATGTAGCAATGCAAACGAATGAGAAAAGAATGAACGGCCGAATGGCTTTCTTACAGAAAGCCATGCTTGTCTGCTTTGCTCTGCAGACTTGGAGCAGCAACACGGACTGCGATTGTAGCAATGGAAGGAGGTTGACAGGACATGGAAGTTAGGTGTGGACCCACCCTACATGCCATTCAGCAGACTGTTCCAGATGGAGAACGGTACTTCCCTGGTATGTCACACGATGATCCTTCGCCTTTACTCGAACAATGCCTCACGGAACATCGGTCAGCCGTAATATGTGCTAATGGCCCCTGGATGATGCAGTGCCCCATTGATGCGCAGCTAAGTGAGCTCGGTCCAGGGATGTACACCAGGCACCGCAGGGCTGACAGGCTCATGATGGCGTCCGTTATGACTGACGGCATCGTCACTAATGGTCGCCATCACTACTGTACGCTCACTAGAGTGTCATGAGATGCACGCCCTCGGCGCTGAAAACATGAGGTGTGTAGATCGATCCTGCCTGACATCGCATACACGCCTTCACTGCCGCTTGCGTAAAACAGATGCTCACTTCGTTTCTGAAGCGAAGGATGCGAGCCCTGTCTGAACATGCAGATCTTGCCATTAATCCAGGAGATGAGGTTCAACAATAGGAACCGGTGCCAAGCCGCCGTCGTGCCGAACCTCAAACACCAACAGCCAACTCTATTTTGGAACCAATCGCGCGGACCTGTACCTGCGTCGGCTGAACTCCAGGGTTTGCAACCCCAGTTATTCGGCCACCCATTTCGCTCATCGCAATCACCTTCGTGTAGCCGTGCGTTCAGCCCTGCTATGTTCGACACGCCAAAGACATCGCGGCAGAAGCTTCTCCGGGGTTAAGGCGGCTCACCGGCGTGCTCGAAGGAACAGCAGGACCTCGGCGGCGTCCAGGAGTCTTGGTTGGGAACCACCCCTTCATTTGATCCTCGGCGGATGGCCGCGTGTGGGCCCAATTCACTGCTCGTAATTTCACGCCTACGGACTGATCTACATGACCAGCTAGCATACTATTGCCATGCCGGCGGCATGCTTCCTTCAGCCCCAGTGAAGTCATGTAGGTTTCGAACCGACGCTGCCCCGTGAATGACCTGCTCCTGCGCCGTCATCTGCACAGCACATCTACATCTCATCTCTCTAGCGTAAGTCCTCAGCTTCGAGGATTGGCCGGTCGATAGCAACTCGATCTTCCTGACCTCGCAGTACTACGCCTATAAAGACCAAGTCTTGAACATGACCATCCGACCTCAAGGCACCGCGCTTGTCGCGCTTTTGCTCAGATGTCTACTACCTTTTGGGATGGCACAAAATTTCGTGGGCAGCAACAGTACCGAGTCCTCATTTGCAGTCGCTCTGGACGCCCCTGGGACTGTATCCGGTAATTGCAAGTAAGTCCCTGATCTGCTCTTCTCTGCTGATATCACTCCTTGCCTGTGGTTCCGTTCACGCAGTCACGAGAAGCTTGGAATTCGTACGCAGCCAGCGAGAGATGGCCTGTGACTTTATGAGGGGCATAAGGTTCTTAAACTATTATACGCTCGATGATTGTGGCAGACGGACAGCAATGCATGCTCAGCCTTCATACACAGCACGCAGTTTTGAGATGGCAAAGACACGGGTCTTCATGTACTGACAGTGGCTCTGCAGTAACACTTTCACGACAGATATTACCTGCGATATCTCTCTACCTGGCATTGCATTCAATGGCTATTTTCCGAGTTCCGATGACTTGGCTGCGCTGTGCACTACCGACTGCCTGCAGTCGTTGGACTCTTTTCGGAGCCTCCAGAGCAAGTCGTGCGCCTCCGATGTATTCGATTCAGCGGGTCAAACATATCCAGTACTTTCAACGGCCGAGACCCTCATTTGGACCTACAACTACACCTGTCGGCGGGATGCTTCCACAGGCGCCTTCTGCGCACCACTCTTCGACTCGTGGGCCAACGGCAACGCTTCTCAAGACAGCTGCTCTGACTGTGTCCTTGGGACGTACCAGCTTCAGCTGTCTAATGTCCAAGGCTATGACAGCGATCTCGCTTCGTCGTACACCTCCCTCACCTCATCATGTCAAGCTACTGGCTACCCATTAACATCACCTCCTGCCAATACTGTAAGCCGCACATCGGCGACAACCACTAGTTCCCCAACGCCTACTGCAGTCACGGCATGTAGTTTCAACTACACGATCAAAGCCGGCGACGACTGCCACTCCGTCAGCAACGCCCAGAAGGTCTCTACCAACAACCTGCTATATTTAAATAACCTTGAGGCAGGATGTACTGACTTCCCAGCGGCTGGTGCGAACCTCTGCATGCCGCATACATGCGATATATACACCGTGAAGGCGAACGACACCTGCTACGGGATCAGTCAAGCCTACGACAATGCGTTCACGAATTCTCAGCTGATCTCCTGGAACATCGACATCAATCGGGGCTGCGACAATTTGGAGCTCCTCGTCGACAACCAGATTTGTGTGTCATTTCCAGGTGATACTAGTGCACCTACAATGACTGCCCCTGCATCGACCTTGACACAAGCACCGGTCCCCACGAACGTCGTTGACGGCACCAACACGAAGTGTGGCAAGTACTACGAGGTACGAGGCGGCGATACCTGTGCTGGTATCACCAATAATCTGGGCATCGCTTTGTCAGACTTCTATTTTCTCAATCCGGTAAGTGTTTTCGAAGACGATACGCGCTCGCAACAACTGACAGCCCGGTAGGAGATCAACAGCACCTCGTGCAATAACCTCTTTCTCGGGTACAGCTACTGCGTGCAAGCAATAGGTAGCATCAACACTTATCCTGGCTATGGTGGCAGCCCAACGAACCCATGCATAGGAGGATCGTCTGTCCGTGAGAGCACCTGTTACGCTACGACTTATCCCACCGCCTCGGCCTACACCTTCCCCGTGATCAATGAAACAGCGTCAGCAAACACTAGCAGTACAAGCTACAGCAGTGTCGCAGTCACGCCAATGTCTGCATACCCAACGCAGAGTGGCAAGCCGCTTGCCACGCTGACGCCCCACCAGGATGGCATGGTCTCAGGCTGTATCAAGTTCTACTTTGTGCAATGTACGTCCTGAAAAGTACTTGAATCCAGTTGAGTTACCTGACTGACGCACTAATAGCTGGCGATGGGTGCTACGACATCGCATCGCGATGGTCAATCGCACTCAGCGATCTATACGCGTGGAACGCTGCATTTAAAGGCGACTGTTCCGGGCTGTGAGCATAAGTCCTCATGTCACTGGATTCTAACTTTAGCTGACAACGTACAGCATCCCCGATGAGTACATTTGCACGGGTCGCAACACAACCTCGAGCTCTTCAAGTAGCTCGGCACCTGTGTCTACCACAACGGCGACTAAGCCCACCACATCAAGCGCCGGCACAGCTCCACCTGGACCAACGCAGTCCGGTATCTCAGCCGACTGCAACAAATGGGTCTTGCAGAAAGACGGCGTGTACTGCTACGACATGGCGGCCGCTGCGGGCATCTCGCTAGCCTGTCTGTACCAGATGAATCCAGCGCTGAATGAACCGAGCGAGTGCGCGGGACTGTGGGCTGGGGAGGCGTACTGTATCGGGACTGCGTCGAAAGTGTGTACGTAGACGACCTAGCCTCATATAGATTGAAGATGAGACACTAATAGCCTGCTATGCGTCACGTGTATGCTTGAACGTTAACGTCAGCAAAGTGCATATTCCACGACATACGGCTACGGCCGTTCGCCATTTCAGACATCTTCAGCGCCAACAGCATTCCAGTCAGCATTAAGCGACACCAGCGTCTTAGGTCTAGTTATCTATGTAGTGTCAGGTGCGACAGGGTGGTGCCTTCAGCTGTTGTAGTCGTAGCCTGTGCTGTTCCGAACCAGCCAGGCTTTCTGTGAGAAACTCAGACCTTAACCTGACCTGGGCGAGCGTAGATTTGACGGACCAGGTGCAACTAGAAATGCCCTGGGAGCTGATTTTGCGAGGCTAGTCAGACTGTCCTTGAGATTAAAGGAGCGCGATGGAGTGGGCGTGGTATAGCGCGCAGTCGTGGATGTACATGTTACACTTGCAGCATCGCCTTGTACCTTGCACGCCTGGTCCAAGCGCTGTAACCTGTAACCTGGCATTGCCTTGTTTCGAGCTTCCATACAGACCGCCGTCAACAGTGATGAAAACCCTCACATCGACCCAGTCATTCTTCTGGACCAGTCTAGCAAGCGATGGACAGGCTCGTGGAGGCATTCACGCGAGTACAACGGGGCATATCTGTGCAGCAGGACATCTTGAAAGCTATCTCAGACCTCGACAATGGCTCTCTTACACCCGCTGATGTGTCCGTGGAGCTTAAAGTCGGCGTTCTGGACCTGCCGGATGTCGATGATCTGGACGCGAGCGTGCAAACGAAAAGCTCATTGAGCCGAACGGACTTGGTGAACCGAGCAGTCGATTCCCCGAGCGATCTAACCACGGACGAGATCAGTCTGCTGAAGAAGCGCTACTGGACCGATCAAACGGATGCTGAAGCAGCACGTCAGTCGAGTGCTCTGAGTGGCTTGCTTGCAGTCAGTCAGGGTCACTGGAAGGAGACTACAGAGCAGCTCAAGCGCGTCCGAAGCCTAGTATGCGAGGAACGGGAAGAAGACGCTATCTTTGAAGCAGCGATGGAGGAGTGGCGGCGCAGCATGAACGACCTGAAGTCAGGTCAGAGCGCGGAGGTGGAGAAGCAGTTGGAGAGGGCACAGCCTTGGGTGAAACGGATGTGGGAAGAAGACAAGGGCGAGAAGCGGTGGGGATTTATGATGTTTGTGCATCCTGAAGTGGAAGAAGATGGGTGGCGAGAGCACATGGATGGTTTGTTGTTCCATGCACAGGACGCTGTGGGATGTGGAGGCGCTGCCATTGGTGGGCAGTGGAAACTACAGCAATTACAATGGCCTGCGGACGATGGTCAGGAAATGCCGTCCGAGGAGCTAGGGTCGCACACTACTGGTCCTGTGCAACCTGTTGAACACGAGACGGAAGCCGAAGACGATGATGATCATCAAACAGACAACGGAGAATCCCACATGGTATCCATTGCAGAAGATCTGCTCCCACCACCTGAGGCGCTTTTCGTACGATTGCGACAGCAGTTTCGATCTCTAAGCAGAAGACCGGCTAAGCGACGCAAGCTGGATGACTCGGACGAAACCGCAACAACATCAGACGGAATCTTGATAAATGTCTTCCTGGTTGTGTCAGACCAGTCCATGGAGTCTCAATTCAACAAATCCGCTCACCCAGACGACGCATGGCTTTGGGCTGTCGACCCTGACTATGAAGACAAAGCTCCCCTAGATACCCCAGCAGACTCAGATACGAGCAATGAATACAGAGGGTATCTCAGAGTTCGTGTGCAGCAGCTCGTCAACAACTTCTATGACCTGCGGCGATTCCACGAACAAGAGTACAGTCTCAAGCAGCTCTGGCAAGCTGCACAACGTAGTGGCCATAAGGCTTTTGTGTCTGTCAAGCAGGACGAGCAGAGGATGTACAGATCGGAGCCAGGTGGTGTCGGGAGTGCGTTGCGAAAGACAGGGACGAAGCGCATTGTGTATAGTATCGATGACCTGTAGATCCTGGATCCAGTCAGAATAGAACTTGATCAGACATGATCGCCTCTTCCACTTTTCTCCAAGCGAATGATTTCACCTGATGTTCGGCATCTGCCGAGTAGCAAGCCCGGTCAATCTTGACTCCAGTCTCTCCCGATAACACGTTCGCCCATGTTCAAGCCTTGCAGCATTTCGAGACCAATGGATCAATTCATCCTGTTCGGCGACTCCATCACCCAGCAATCTTTCGCGCAAGACAATAGTTTCGCGTTTGGCGCTGAGCTGTCCAACGCCTATGTGCGACGACTGGATGTTGTCAATCGAGGCTACAGTGGCTACAACACCGAGCAAGCACTCAAGGTATGTGCTGGCAATTCGTTCAGATCAGACCTCGACTGTGAAAGATACCGTATTCGAGATCCGGGAACGAGCGAGAAGACGTGCGGTGAAACACACTGCAGAACTTATTATCAGCATCTACATCTCGAAGAGGAATTGTCGCACCCTTCTACTGCCACCAATGAGACTATGATAGCCAATGCGATCCATTCGCATAGATGAGACAAAGCTGGCTCCTCGATCACTAAGTCTCGTTGGGAATGCCTTACATCCCTGATTGGCGTGGGATCTTCTGCCGCAGCGTCGACAATAGGAGCTCGACCAGTCCCTCCAACGCTCGAGCGCCCCTCACAAAGTTTGATGATTAGAGGAGGTTCCTGTTCTCTGGAAATGGAGTCTACGTATCGGCTTTCGCGAGCGTGGAGATGAGAGAACGTTATACAGTCTTGAAGTACCCTGACACTATCATCACTTCAGATCCTCCCCAAAATCATACCTACACCAACGCACACCAAAATCCGCCTCTTCACCCTCTTCTTCGGCGCCAATGATGCCCGCCTCCCGAACACACCCGGTGGCCCTCAACAAAACGTGCCTCTCGAAGCCTACCGCACGAATTTGAAATCCATATTAACGCACCCTACCCTACGAGCCCACCAAAACGTCAGATTGATGGTCATCACGGCCCCTCCTGTCGACGAGCGAATGCTGTCAGCCGCTGCTTCGGCCTTTTTTGACACGAAGATGGCACCGAATCGGACTGCGATCAACACGGCTAAGTACGTCGAGGCAGCAAGGGAGGTGGCGAAGGAGGAAGGCGTGGTGTGCTGTGATCTTTGGGGTGCTATGATGAGCAGAGCAGGCTGGAGGACGGGACGCGAGGGCCCGCTGCCAGGGAGCTTGGATGGGGCAGAGAACGAGGTTCTGCAGGGGTTGCTTTCGGATGGTGCGTGTTGCTTTGTGATCGATCTCGAAGGATCTGTGCTAATTCCGGGATAGGGCTACACTTCACGCCTAGTGGGTACAAGGTGCTCTATGACGAAGTCATGAACACCATCGAGCAGAATTGGCCCGATCAGATGCCAGACAGGCTGCCGTTTGTGCTACCCGCTTGGGACGACGAGCAAGCATGGAAGTAGAGGGCCAGCAGTTTTGCGGCTGTCGGCCAATCGTGGAGTCATAGATCGCTGTATACAATTACATCGGCTGTCCGACTAGAGTTAAGCCCCAGGATCTCCCGTGCGATACGTAGGTGGTCGCATACTATTCCGATCTTGCCTTCCGGCCCAATGATCCCACTCTGGATCTGGACTCTGTGCTCGCAGGGCTGGATGTACCGGAGCTGCACTTGCTGAAGGCTGTGCTTGACCTCCGTGCATTGGACTCATGCCGACTTCCTTCGACATGGAGGTCCCCCGGAATCCGGGATGCAGCTGCTCCGAGTCGTCGCCGGGTGCGTACTCATTGTTACCGTACTGACTGGGCGGACTCGACACCTGCTGCTGTCCAAGCTGCGCTGAATGGCGTAGCAATCCTCGTCTGTCGTCTTCAGGCGTGCCATGCACCTCGGGCGTGCCTTGTCGAAAGTCGTTGCTTGGTCTTTGCAATTCCGTCGCCGCTGCGCCAGTGCCCGCGTGTGTCGGCCCAAGGTACGCATCCTCAGCGTCCAGCTTCGCCGAGTCTTCGTACCTGGCATCGACATGTCTGTGCTTGACGCCGACGAAAAGCCAGCGGAACCCTCGGGCGCTGGCTTTGATCATGTCCCAAGGATTCAGAGCATCTACGAAAGCGTAGAACCCGAGAGGTCCACCCTTGTACTTCTTGGATGCACCGCCATCCACGTTGGCGGAGTGAGCATAGCTGTAGGGCTTCCAGGAGAAGGCAAAGAGATGGAGGACTGCAAAGAAGGCCATCTCGATGCACAGCATCACTGATGGTACGCCGACATAGAGATCCGGGTAGCTGATCTTCTCAGTGGGTTGTAGAGGCCCGGTCGCTGAGGTGAGGAAGCTGATGACCAGGCTCTGCCAGAACGAGAAGAAGATGACCAGCTTGATGCACAGGACCTTCATGAATGGCTCGTGCTCCGCTAGATCCAGTCGCAGCTGTATGTAGAACTGGATCAAGCAGAACATAGCAATCGTAACCGATGCCGCATCAAAGACCGTGACCCAGATGTGGGCGAACATCGGACTGTTGCTGTGCTCGCAATATCGGTCAAAGATCTCCGTTATTACCGAGACGATTGTGAACAGTACTCGGATGAAGCAGTATTGGAACACGCCAACCCAAACGATCTGCAAAGCCGTTAGCTGTGCCTTTCTTCGGGTGCAGCATTGAGGCTCACGTTGAACCAAGTAAGCCCACTCCTCGGCTTCCTGAACGGCCCCCTATTCTCCCCACCAGTGCATAGCTGCAGTCCAAATACGCCCCAGAACCAATTCTTCGGCGTCAAGGTCCGGAAGTAGTTCTTCTGCTCATGCAAATTCGGCGCCACATAATGACAAAGCAACGTGAAGAAACTCGCAATCGCGAACGCTTCGTAACAGTCACGAAGAACGTGGAAGTAGACCGCATGTTTGTAGTTCAGATAGGACAGAAAGCTGACGGTGGAGTAGACCGGTATCATGAGCAAGATGCGAATAATGTGCCGTTGCTCCGAGGGTTTCGAGTAGTGTAGGGCGTGTTGGACAACTAGGAACAGCGCTATGATGACGGATATCAGGCCGAAGACAGCGGCGATTATGAGGCCTAGGTGGTGGAACTTGAGGCCGCCGTCCCAGAGAGGAATCTCTTGAATATCGGCATCTTCTAGGGTCGTGTTGCAGGCGGTGAGCATGATGGGAAGGTGGCGAGATCGAATGCGCCCAAGTGGCTGGTATGCTGGGATATTGTCGCCCCAGTCCAGGCAAGCTGTCGAGTGCTGCTATAAGTGGTGTGTCCAATGCCTCTGCGGCGCGTATGCCAGGAATCTTATACTGTCTTCGCAGCTCTTGACCCCTCTCGGCGAAGCTTGTCGCAAAGCAAGACTTGCGCCCCAATCGTATCACACGTTGCAAATTCCCTCAACAAAAGCGCAGAGACGTTCAGGTCCCACGGCGCACCACTTTAAGGTGTTTATAACCCAAAGTTCACTCAGCCCCGCCCTGCTCTTCGTAATCCGCGTGCTCGCCACGTCGGTATGCCTGAATCCAGGAAGCCAGTCCTGTGCTGTCGCGTCCTAGTGCGAGAAATTGCGCAGTGCTGCAGCGTCAGGTTACAGTACTACAAGGCCGAGCAGTCAGGCGATTGTAAGGCTAAGAATATGTTTGTCGCGAAGGCTGAGGTCAGCGCAGCACAGCGCAAGCAATGCAAACCGGACGTAGAGTCCTACGCGCCGGCATAGCCTCACGCGCGGCGGCAGGGCTGTGGGGTTACAATGTAACTTGGATTTGACGTTTGGCTGCCGCGAAGCTTATATTTTGTCACCGATTGGTGGATTCACCACACGAGAGAACAATGGATTGCATAATTCGATAACAGGAATGTGGGAGGTACAACGATGGCAAGTCAAGATGAGGCAAATGGACAAGGACGCACGCTCAACTACCCTATCAAAAACAAGCATAACTCCGTCGTCACAGTCTGTTCGTTCAACCTGCTGAGTCCGCCCTTTGCGCACAACCAACCGGCCTTGAGGCACTGATTGCTCAGAACCCTGGCAAGCCCGGCGCAACGCCCACCCTCTCCTTGCTCAGCAAATCCACCATCAACGGATCAGGCCTGCCCCTCCCAGCTCCACCCTTTATCTTATCTTTCTCGGTCTTGTACACCTTCACGCTCTCCACGTACGCATCAAACAGGTAGCTCGAGTCCAGTGGTCCGCCCTTCGCCTCTGGATGGAACTGCGTACTGAAGATCGGCCTCGTCTTATGAATCAGACCTTCGTTCGAGCCATCATTGAGATTCGTGAAGTATTCCTTGAATTCCGCTGGAAGTGTAGTAGGATCGACAGCGTAGCCGTGGTTCTGGGAGGTGATGTGGCATTTGCCGGTGTTGAGGTCCAGAGCTGGGATGTTGTGGGCGC
>KZ111141.1:754947-793972 GCA_002077045.2 Rachicladosporium sp. CCFEE 5018
TTTCCGTCCGAGAAGGAAGGGATTACACCAGGAAAGAGAAAGGATGGACTGACAAACACATGCCCGAGGCGCACTGTAGATTAGCCGTCGAGGAGCCATTTAATACCGGAAGGAACCTGGGCAATTCTGCAGATGAGTACTCCTGGCATGGCATCCATCTGGAGATCCGGCGAGCGTTTGACTTGTTGAAAGAGAACAAGTCACTGGATGAGGTCTGTCAGCAGTACGAGTTTCCGCCGGAGACATTCCTGAAGAGCGACTTCGTCATACCGTCCTCGAACAAGCCCAAGCCGGTTCTTACTAGGAGTGCATCGCAATCGGGCAGATCTAACGATTCTGGCGGTTCTGGACGCAGGAAGAACGGGCCACGCAACAACTCGGCGCAGCGAGCAAGCAATAGGCGTGCTTCTAGCGGAGCCTCGTTCAATGCACCACGTGGCTTTGTTCACAGTCCCGTGTTGAATGGCTTGCCCGACCGCTTCCCTAAGCAGAACGCAAACTTGCACGAGCAGCTGTTCCAGCAATGGCAATATTTGCAAGCCCAGCAAGATGCTCTGCGCAACCAGCTGCTTGCTCAGCAGGCCTCGCAGCAAGCTCAGGCACATGCTCAAGCTCGATCGGGAGACCTGGCAGGCATCAATCCGCCGCACCAGCGACCACAATTTCTGCCAGGAGGTCTGCCCAATGGTCAACAAGTCGCCCCCGCTCCTCAGACTGCGCCGCTGCAGTCAGGCTTCATCAATTACCCCTACACACCGAGGTTTCATCCTCCTTCGCCCATGCAACAGCAGCAAGCACAGCGGTCGAGAGAAGGCACCATCACTAACCCGTCCAGTCCATCGATGGCGGCTGCAATGCCGGCTTTGAGACGACAGATCCACCGGGCTACCTTACCGGATGGGAGTAACGGCTCCATCCGGTCGCAGAGCCAGCCTGGTCGCTCCTTCCCGAATCAAGGCTTTCAGCAAATTGCTCCGTTCGATCTGTCAACGATGCCAAACGGGTTGCAGAACTTGCGAATGGCGCAACCGCTTGGAGCCATGCCGAATGGCCACATGCAATTTGCAAACATGCCAACAATGCGACATACTACACAAATGCCGACTACAGAGACTGCTGTGCCGAAGGAGTATGTTGGCTTCTACATTGGTCAGTCGCCGCAGCTCGGTCCACAGTACGCAAATGTCGGCCACATGCAAGTGCCAAACATGCCTGCGTTACAGAATCCACCGCAAAAACAACGGAGGGTGACTCCCGATCTTATGCCGCCACCACCACCGAAGGATCGACATAGCTCGAGATCACCCAGCCCGCTGAGCCATCTGCGGAGCTACTCCACTACCGGTGATCTGAGAGCTGCGAATGGGCAAGGTGCTGCTGCAGCGCGAAGTCAGCTGAGCTTCGGATCAGCTGCTCCAGTACTTGTATCGACACCTGTTCGATCGCCTGTGGGCGATGGTGGACCGATCATTGCCAACGGATCGAACCCTCCCGTCCTTCCGCGACCCTCTCAGCGACCAAATGGGCTCGTCAACGGTGATGCGCCTGTGCCCGGCTCAAAGACTGAGCAGCCGCGTGCGCAGACACTGCCTCTGCGCGTGATGGATGAAGCAGCAACGGAGTCCACGGGCTCAGAGAAGCCTCTAGCCTCACCACACGTCGCGCCAAGCCCGCGAATCAGGACTTCGCCTCAGCTGCAGCTGGTATCAAACGGCACCGCACATCACAGCAACGGCATCAATGAGCAGTATCCTGAGTTGCTGCCCTTGAGCGCCCAGCCGCTGTTGTCACCCGTTGCTGAACTCCGGACACCATCGCCGACTCATCAGCGGTTATTCGAGCCGCACAGCTCCCCTTCGCGAGTAAGGACCAATGGCATCTCGCCCATTGTGCCGCTCACGAATGGCAAAGGATATGCTCAGCGCACCGAGAACTGCGCTCCGACCGCCAAATCGCCAATCACGAACGGCGTCAAAGCAAAGTCGCCTACGACGGCCACTATCGACAAGCCAAAGCCACTTCCGAACTCCATGGCACCACCTCCGCCGCCGACGCCACTCGGTGAGCCACACGAGCCAGCTCAGGACAAAAATCCGTGGCAGCCTGTCACTAGTCGGAAGGGACATAAGAAGAGCAAGTCTGCTGCCAATGCAGGGTCGCCTAGGGAAGGCATGCCGAGTGATATCAGTGAGCGTAAGGGAGGGTAGACTGTGCTTTCGGTCTGTGGCCGATCTCCTCGGTTTGTCCAAATCTCTTCGGTGTCCTGCCGCTTAAGTCTCGGCGGCTTCGCGCGCCCTGAAGTTGGCGTCGCCGAACAAGAAGCCTGGCCATGGTATCTGCACAAGGCTCTCCCACGGCACTGTGGAACAGCTAACGGCTATGCTGGTCCACATGAGCTCTCGTGGGCGCGGACCAAGCACCGCTGACGGACCGGCTGCGTGTGGTCACCATATGGCGTGCGTGGTGACGCAAGGATACCGCGTGTTGAAGGAGGATCTGCACCCACTTCATGGCAGCCGGATGTCACCGTGGACGCGAGTGGAGTCGCAGAATCATATTCGGGGATACTTTTAAGGGCAGGACGGAGTGGGCACGTACAGGGCGCTTGTGACGGCAGAGAGCATAGGCAGGCACGGGTCATTCATTGTTGTACCGTTCATAGAGAGTGTAAGGGACAGATATTGTGGCCGGGACTGACAGTATGTTGCTGGTATGAGAGCCTACAATCTTGACTGGGGTTCCATTACCCCGTCTTTTCGAGCCAAGCTACATGTGTCAGCCCAGATAGGCAAGTGCTGATTTCGCCTGCAGACAGCTCCACCCTGACATCTCACCTTCACGAGCATTATAATTTGGATCTCGAAAGCAGTCATTTTTTGTCCATTACATAGCTTCCAGCTTCATCATGTCTTCCCTGAAGCAAAAGATCACAACCAAAGACGCTCCTGACGCCCTCCCCCATATCTTCAGCCAAGCCATTGTAGCGAATGGCTTCGTCTATTGCTCTGGCAGCATAGCGATGCATCCCGAAACTCTCAAGATTGTAGATGGAGATGTCGCAGCCCACACTGTAATGCTTCGCCTTAGGTTATCTTGCTCTTGAGCTTACAGATCATGTTAGCACCAATGCATCTCCAATCTATCCGCAGTCCTCAAAGCCGCCGGCTCGAGCCTCGAGCACGTCGTGAAAGTCAACGTTTATTTAGCGACCATGGACGATTTCAAAAATATGAATCTGGCTTACGAAACCTACTTCGGGGAGGTCAAGCCCAGCCGGACTTGTGTTGCTGTGAAGACTTTACCATTCCAGACGGATGTGGAGATTGAGTGTGTGGCTGTTTTGCCGTAAGTCTTGCAAGTAGAGACGGTAGAGGGAGGGTGGTGCTAACGAAGAGTATAGGCCGGCGACTGGGAAGCTGTAGAAATGGTCAAGCAGTGTCGCAGCGCTTGTAGGCAGGAGCTTGAGAGGCAGGTAAGGTGTGCGATCAACGAACAATTGGCGTTTACATGCTATATACAGAGTGCCGTGCGTATATGTACATAAGACCAGATCAATCCCATCATGTGTCATGCGAATGCAGCTCCGAACGCCTCGCTAATTTACGTCCCGAATTACCACAACTCGCACCATATCATGCCTGTTTCTGTGCCGAGCTCTTCCTCTGCAATTCAATGCTTGTACTCCGCAGACTCGGACTACCAGTCTGTCTTCTCAACCTGCTCTCGTTCTTTGCATCAGCAGCTTCGTTGTCGAAGCCAAAGTCCAGCTCTGCGGCTGCCGTAGCACCTTCTGGCGTCGCCCACATCTCAGAGCTTCTCGGCTCGATTACCTTGCGGCGTTCGAGGAGTCCATCTGTCGGGCTCTTCATTCGCAGAAGCGAACGCTGAGCAGATGAGGGGTGGGTCGGGGGAGTGACGTATCGCTCGTTCGTGGGTGGGCTCTTAGGCGTTCGCGGCTGAGCAGTAGCAGTAGCGCTGTTACGCCCACCAGGGAAGAATGGTCGTCGCTGCGTATCATTTGGCGGTGTTTGCGGCACAGCCGGAGTGATGCGCTTTGGGAGACGTGATGCTGATGGCTTCTTTTGTAGCTCCGGCCGCGGCGCCGCAGTAGTCGCTGTTGCTGTGGGCGCTGGTATGGACTGCGACACTGCGGCAGGTGTCGGTGTTGACGGCCTCGCTGCATCTGCCACTCTATTCATAAGCTTGTGCTCAGATCTGGGTGGTGCGTCTCGCTTGACTAGCGGGCTACTCTGCGCGCTGCTCGCTTTCTCAGCCTCGAGCTGCAAGGAGAGCGCGTCGAGCTCCTCAAAGTCCTGCTCGAAGCGGTCAGGCTGGACGCTCAGATCGCCTTCGAGCCGTGCCTTGTCCGTCAACAGCGCGCCGATCTTGGTGTCGTAGTCCTGTGTCAGCATCTGGAAGTCCTCGGCATGCTGCATACGTATCTGTGACTTCCGCTTGACGATCTGCCGATTGTGCTCGGCCACGAGTCGCTCTTCCGCAGTCTTCAGTGCCGCAGCTCGTTTGACCGGTGGGGTATCGGTGGGTTTGTCGAAGCTTGCGACTAGCTGATCTCGCTCTTTGACGAACTCCGCTGCTTGACTGGCAGTCACTTCCTTATCCTTGCGATTCCGATCAGTCATCAATGCCTCGAACTTGTCGTTGTACTCTTTGGCGAGCATCTTCTTTGCTCGCTGTAAGTCGCCGACATGCTCGTGAATCTTCTGCGCGAAGAGAGCTTCGTTGGCGGTGATAACGCTACCAAGCTCGGACAACTCTACTTCAGCTTGATGCAGATAATCTTCGAATGACTGCGCGGTTCCAAGAGTGCCAGAGGTGCCAGGACGCGAGTCTGTGTTGGCCTTTATCGGTGCCGCAGAGGCAACGTTGTTCTCAAAGTCAACCTTGCGCTTACTTGCACTTGACGGTGCCGTTGACGCTTTAGACGCGTTGCTTGTATTGGGCCGTACACTCGCGAAGCGACGTGATGGTGTGCTGTCCACGTCTGGCGATCCAGCCCGGGACGCGCTGCCTGAACTTGCGCCATCTCGTTTTGGGGACTTGTCGCGCTTGGTAATGCTATGTTGACTTCGGAAGCGCTCGCTTAGTGATGTGAGCTGAGACTTCAGCTGATCGTGCTTGCTCTTCAGCTTCACTTTCTCCGCGCTGCGTTGGCCAAGAAGTGCTTCCGCCTGCTCGCTAGCACGCCGTAGCTCGTCGAGTTGCGCTTGCAAGCTAGAGAGCTCTACACGGACTTTGTCCAAGGTGCTGGAGAGTTCCGCATTGGCATCTTGCGCTCTTGTAAGCTTCTGCTCGACTGCTGTCTTGCTGGCTGATACTTGTTGGAGCTCGGTTGATTCCCGCGCCAGCTTCTCTTCCATTTCGCGTCTCATTTCCGCGTGGTTTTGATCATTCTCTTGCATGACTGTTGTCAAGCGTTCGACTTCGTCTTTCAATGAGGAAATCTGCTGTGTAAGCTCGCTCTTGACCTCCGACACTGCCTCGTCGTGTTCGGCCTGCACCGCCAGTAGCTCCTTGTCTGCGGTCTCGCGTGACTGTGCGAGCTTGTTAGTGAGCGACTCTGCATGGACTGTTTCCATTTCCGTCATTTTGTCGTCCAGATGGCCGGCAGTCTCGGCTCGGAGTACTTTCATAGCTTGCTCGTGCTCCTGCCGCAGCATTGAGATTGCTTCGTTTTTCTCGGTCTTGGCACCGTCCAATGCCTTTCGCATCGCCTCACCATGTTGCTGATGCAACTCGAGAGCTTTGCCATCAGCCTCGGCGCGAGCCAGATCTAGCGCGTTACGAAGCTCAGCCTCATGTGCGATCGTTGTCTCATCCACCTTCGTTGTGATCAGTCTAGCATGCTCCTCTTTTGCAGCGATCGAAGCTGCCTCATGCGCCTCGGCAGCGTTCGTCAGCTTCGCTTCGTACTCCGTTTGGGCTTTTGCGAGCTCGTCGGAGTGCGAAGATCGCAGTGAAGATGTTATGGTCGCATGCGCCTGCTCGAGCTCTTCGATGCGTGCCTGGAGAGTGCTGCTAGCCGCCTGAGACTCGCGAGTATGCTCCTCTCTCAGCGATCGAACTTGGTCTTCGTGCGTCTCGTTCAGCTTTGTGATGCTCTCCTCGGCATCTTGCCGAGCTTGCAGCGTACTACTAAATTCAGCCTCGACGCGCTCGTGCGCTTGCTTCGTTGTTACCATCTCTTTCTGGGCATGCTCGTTGGCCGTTGTGAGCCCAGCCGTGTCAGCTATCTGGCGATTCTCGAGCTCCTGTAGAATATTTTCATGATCTCTACGAACATCTTCGAGTTTCTGTGCGGTAGAAGCCTCTGCAGCCCGGGTCTGTACTGCATGACTTTCCTGTAGCTCAAGAATGACGCTGTCATTCATGTGCCGCATGTCAGTACGATTTGTTTCGACCGCCTCCGACACAGCCTTCTCCTGCTCGGTGCGATGGGCTGTGACCAGCTGCTCGATCTTATCTGCATGATCCTTGCGGACTATTTCGAGCTTCTTGTCAGCCTCTGCTCTGGCTGCACTCAGGGCACCTTCATGCTGCGTCTCCAAGTCGACAGTGGCGGTCTCTACTTTATCGTTATGCGCTTGCGTCAAGTCCCGAACCGCAGCCTCGTGCTCTTCACGAAGCTGCTCAACAGCGCTCGAGTGATCAGCTGTTGCCTTCTTCGCATCGTCATCGTGACTAGCCCGAAGATCAGCGATAGCATCAGCATGAGCCTGCTCCAGCTTCTGCCGATCGGCGTCCTGATCTGCAAGAGCACCCCGATACGTCTCATCATCATCGTTCTTGGCACGTATGTGCGAAGACTTGAGTCGGTCGATCTCAGCGGCATGATCCGAAGTGAGCGAGGCGAGTCTTTGCTGTGCGTCAGACTCTGCTGCCTGCAGGACAGAGGTGTGCTTGCCTGAGAGGTCTGACAACGCTCGATCATGCTCGGTGTCTTTCTGATGAATCGCAGTGGCATGCACATCAGACAGCTCATCAATCTTCGAGTGATACTCGTCCTGCAGTCTGGACATAGTGTTGTCATGTTCTCGCCTCAGGGACGAAAGCTGGGAGACATGCTCTTCATCCCTAGTAACCAGCATATTTTCGTGCTGTTTCGCTGCGGCGGCAAGCTCTTCGCGTATTCGTACTCCCTCGCTCTCAGTATCTTGCGCATGCTTCACGCGCAGCGCTTCAGCAGTTCCTTCGCCTTCCTTGCGCAGCTCGACAATCGCTGCTTCGTACTTTGCCCGGATTTCCGAGACCGCCTCTTCATGAGTTTTCGACGCCTCGCCGGCGTCGGACTCGAGGTTCTGTCGAAGACGAGCCAGCTCATCTGTATGTGACGACTTGATGCGACCCACCTCCTCTGTATGACGTGCATGCAGGTCTCGTATATTCGCTTCGTAATCCTGATTCGTTGATGTGGAAGCTGCTTGTGCCTTATCTTGGGCAGTTTGTAGCTCAGACTTCACTTCGTCGATAGCTTTACCGTGGGACGTCTGCGCGAACAGAAAGGTCAGCATGGGATTGTTCCAGACCTAAAGCATGCAGCTTAAAAAAGTCTCTCGGCGAGTCGCTTATCTACAGGGGAATCTACTCACCTTCAGTTCCTGCAACAGGCGCTCATGCACTTGTGCACTATCTTCCTCGCGGGTTGCGTGCTCAGCCTGTAGTCGGTCTATCTCTTCGGCATGCGTTTGTCCTAGCGACTCTATCTTAGCCGCATGTAGCTCAGCTACAGAGTCGACCGTGGCGTGCGCATCAGATCCTACGCGGTCTAGCTCGGCAGTGTGCTTTGACTTGAGTTCATTGACATCTTGATCGTGCGCAGCTTTCGCGTCTTTGAGAGACTGCTCGTGCTCGGCCTTTAGGCTAGCCACAGCCTTTGTGTGAGCAAGGCTTGTGTCATCTGCTTCTCTGTCCCGTCCCGAGAGTGCATTGGCATGCTTTCCCTCGAGATCCTGCACCCTTCGATCGTGCGCTTGTTCGATTCCCTTGACTGTTACCGCGTGCTTTGAGTCCAGCTCCTGGCGTTCAGCTTCGGCACGACGTGTAGTCATCTCTACATCGTCACGATGCAAAGCCTTAAGAGTTTCCAAGGCGTCTCTGTGTTGTATCTCAAGATCTCGCCTTTCGACATCGGCGACAGCAGTCGCGTCAGCAAGCGCGGTCTCGTGGCGTTTCTCGGCGTCGTTCAGACCTCTTGCGTGACTGTCGTGGGCTACACGCATCTCCGTAGCGTGCTCATCACGAAGAGCGGCGATGGCAGCACTGATCTCAGCCTGCTTGGTCCCAAGCTCAGCTTTGTGGGTCCGGCTTAAGCCTTCTAGCGTAGACTCGTGGCTGGCCCGCAGCTTGCTGAGCGCGTCCTCGTTCCCGTCCTTTGCTTCTCGCAAGTCCTCGCCGTACTTTCTCCGGAGCTTATCGAGCGCGCGGCTATGATCTGCGCCCAGGCCTTCGATCATAGCCTCGTGCTTGTTATCACGATGTTGTAATAAAGCAGCATGCTCCTGGCGTAGTTGCTCGGCATCAGCCTCGGCGTGAGCCTTCGCACCTGCGAGCTCCTCCGCATGCATACCTTTGAGCTCCCTCACGGCAGCCGTATGGACCTCGTTAGTGTTGGTAAGTTGCACCTTGGCCCGATCCAACTCAGCGTGAAAGCCAGACTTGAGGCCGGAATTAGCTTTTTCATGGTTGCTGGCCAGATCAGCGGCGTTGCGTTCGTGTTCGCTCCTCAGTTGGTTGACCACTTTTCTATGTTCGTCTGCAACACGAGACATCGCGTCAGCGTGCTCGGTCTTCATCTGCTTTGAGGTGGCAACATGCCTTGACTCAAGTCTCTCCGCTGCAGCGCCGTGCTCAGACTTCACCTGCTCAAGCGCGCGGGCATGCTCATCTTTCAGAGCATCCAATTCTATTCGATGCTTCGTCTGCTCATCGTTGCTGCCCTTGTCGAATGAGTCCTTTAGTTCTCGTACTTGTGCTTGAAGTCCATCCACTTCTCGACTATGCGAGGCAGTGACATCGATAAGCCGATTATCATGCTGGCGTTGCAGGTTCTGTAGAGCAGCCGCATGGTCTGATGCAGTGCCTTGGTGCTTTGCGGAAAGGTTCTCGATCGCTTTCGCATGGCCTGTGTTCAATTCGGCTATGTCCTCCTTGTGGCGCAGGCCGAGATCATCTCTGGCTCTTTGTGCCTCTTCGAACGCCTCGGAGGTCGTCTTTTGCTTCTCAATCATCTCATTCAGCTCGGACTGCCGCTTTGACAGCTCACTTCGAGTGGCATGGAGCCTCAAATCCTGCTCCGTAGCTTCAGCCTCGAGTGCCTTGACCTTCTCCTGCAGTTCAACTCGCGAACTCTGTACCCTCCCATGCACCTCCTTCAGCTCCTCGCGTGACTTTGCCGCCTCCTCAAATGCCTCTGATAGAGTCTTCTGCTTCTCCGTTAACTCCTCCAACGCCTTCTCTCGCGCGGACGCCGTAGTTTCCGCTGCCTGTGCCCTTGCCTCCAGAGACTCAACATCGGCTTCGAAGTCCTTGACACGCACTCGATGCATTTGCTCGGCCTTCTGCGACTGGTCGCGGAGGGCGCGACTGTCCTTCACTTCAGTCGCCAACTTGCCTGCAAGATTGGCGATCTTGGCTTTGAACTTCTCTTGTGCTTCGGTCGCGCGACGTTGAGACTCTTCTGAAGCCTGTCGTGAGGACAAGAGGTCTTGAGTCAGCTTGTCAAGTCGCGTCTGAGTGTCGTCACGTTCGGTGGTAGTCGATACAAGCTGCTGTTTGATTTTCTCGGCGTCTGCAGAGAGAGCTTCGCTACGTTGTTTGTGATTCGTGATCTCGGCCTCGAGCTTGTCGAGGTCTCTTCGGTGACTTTTACGCAGCGAATCCATGGCCGACTCTCTTTCGTCACTGTCCTTTCGTGATCTGCCGACCTCATCCTCTGCTTGTTTTAGCGAGCGAGTTGTGTTCTCATGACGCTTTCGTGACTCTGTCAGCTCAGCGCTGATACGGTCCTTGGCTTGCTTATCATCGTCTATGGAACGCCGTAGCTGCTGTGCTTCCTCTTGGGCTTCCGAAAGCTGGCTGCGTAGACTGCCTATCGATGACTTGGTATCATCGTGCTGCTTTGACAAGGTGTCATGTTCCTCCTTCATCGCGGCGAGCTCAGCAACAGTCGACTTCGCGACAGACTTATGCTCGTCGGCCAACTTGCGTGATGTCTCGGCTGCGGCTTCATGCCCTTCAGTCGCTTTACGCAGGGCTGCAACCTCATCTCGCGCTTTTCTTGTCGCTGACTCTGCGTCGTGACGTTCTCGCTGCACCTTGTTCAGTTGCATCTGAAAGTCTGCAGCACGACTCTTGTGCTCGTCAAGTGCTCGCTGTAGTTGCGAGGTCTGATCTTTACCCAGTACGTGCGCTGCTGAAAGTGCTTGCGCTTGCTCGTCGATCTTCGCTTGCGCTTTATTATGTGAGCCCTCGAGCTCACGTAGCTGGTTCCGGAGCTCCCCATTCGTCGCCTCCGTGCTCGCATTGGTCTCTTGCACTGCCTCCAGCGACGACTGAAGCTTCTCTATCTCCTCCTGCCTGTGCTTTGCTTCCGCTTCAGATTTTTGAAGCGCGGCGTGCGTCTCCACGGATGACTTTTGCAGATCGCTACATTTCCGCCGCGTCTCCTCTAGCGCTTTCTCGAAGTCCCCGCCTTGGCTCTCCGAATCTTTCAGCTTGGCCTCAGTGAGCGTCAGTTGCTGTTCCACATCATCTTTCCTTGCCATGATCCGATCGATCCTTGCCTCTGCATCCTCGATCCACCGTTCACGCTGAGCTTTCACCAGCTCCAGCTCCTCCGTGAGCTTCGCAATCTCTTCATCTCGTTCATCGAGAACCTCATCATCCTCGCTCGCCGTGTCATTGTCCGAGTCCGGATCGCGTTCATTGAACGACACCTTGCTGTCTATCAGAGACCCCCCATCATGCTTGATCTTTCGCTTGAGCACATCAAGCTCATGCAACACCTGTGCCTGTGTGACCGGCTGTTGTGATGCTTTCAAGCGGAAGACTTGAGCGGTTATACTGCCCTCCGATGTCCGTGGAGCTCCCGAAGCTCGAATGACTAGTCCCTTGATATGTTCGACTTCTTGGGTCAGAGTCCGTGTTGAGCCTCCGCCATCTGTCATGAAAGACGATGCCCGGCTCACTGGCCGAGGTACTTCGTCCATGACCCTCAAGAAATTGTTCTATACTGCTAGTGTAGCACGGCGTGCCATCGTATGTTTTAATACGCTCCTTCCCAGTCCGAGTTCTAGAGCTGTCAGGAAACTGTATGTTGGTACTGGCTTTTCAGCTCTTACGCGATGTGCAATTGAATCCGGAGTATCGCTTGGAAGCAAGACTAAGAATGAAATACGGAAAGGAATGCTCCTACAGATGCAATGCGATGAATGTACATGGATCAGACGATTTGAGAGCTCCGCAACCCAATGCGCAATGACGAGACGAAATCGAACCCAACCAAACCTTACTCAGATCTGGTAATGCACCTTACCGTGAGGGCCGAGCCGCTACGGTATGGCGCGTTCGTTTACGCCATCTGATGAAGACAGACGCGGTGGCAGCCTAAGACAAAATATCACCCGTTGGGTCACAATGGGCTTCACTTAAGCCTGCCTCCTGTCATTGTCATGATCCTATGCTTCTTGCTATCAAATGCAGTGTTCCTAGGGAATTCCTAGTGATCACACTCAGTGATCTGTCGACTGCATCAAGTCATCAACATGGACCGCCTTCGCAAAGTCTGGAAGGGCGAGGACGATGATCAAGCCTACGAACCACTGGAGAGTAGCATAACTGGGGCAGAGCAAGACGAGCAGCTGTCATTGCGAGCCGTTGCCCCTTCAAGCTTCTCGTGGATCGAATATGCCTGCTTCCTCCTACTTGGCATCGCCATGCTGTGGGCCTGGAATTGTCTGCTCGCAGTAGGAGTGTACTTCCAGACTCGTTTCCACGATAATCACTGGCTCATCGACAATTTCCAAGCAGCCGAGATCTCTGTCTCGACGATCACGAACCTAGTGGTCATGCTAGTGTTGACTCGACTACAATTGGGTGCAAACTACCCTCGGCGGATCATCTTCTCTTTACTTGTGAACATGGCTGTCTTCACGCTACTAGCTGTCTCGACATCTATCGGCGCAAGTGGGAACGCCTACTTCGTGTTCTTGATGCTTGCGGTGTTCTCCACGAGTCTAGCTACGGGCTTCGCTCAGAACGGGATCTTCGCATTCGTATCTGGATTCGCAGAGCCGCGGTATATGTCAGGAATCATGACCGGCCAAGCTGTCGCAGGAGTACTGCCTTGTATCGCGCAGATCGTGTCTGTGCTGTCAGTCAAAGATGCTGAAGCCGCGGACCAGCAGCTCCTTTCACGAGACGGCACGCTTTCCCCGAATCCGGCACCCAGCACACCAGCTGTCAAGTCAACGGCTGCACTCGTCTACTTCCTCACGGCTACAGCAGTCTCGGTCGCTACGTTCATCGCCTTTACCTACCTCGTGGTCCGTCGTCGGCGCACGGCGTCCAAGGCAGCCACCAACACTGCATCCGAAGACGATAACGACGCTTCTCCAGATGTTAAGCAATCGATCCCATTTAGTGTCCTCTTTCGGAAACTGCGTTTCCTCTCAGCAGCAGTCTTCGTGACCTTCGCCGTCACGATGGTCTTCCCAGTCTTCACGCAGCGGATCCTCTCGGTCCAGCCACCTGCAGAGCAACCGCGGATTCTACAGCCACCGTCCTTCATACCTCTGGCGTTCCTGTTCTGGAACAGTGGTGATCTCATTGGACGACTATTCACGGCCTCACCTGCTCTATCCCTTGTTCGCAGACCACGAATTGTCTTCGCTCTATCTGTTCTACGCATCGGCTGGGTAGGCTTATACCACCTGTGTAACTCGCGTGGGGAAGGCGCAGTGGTGCGAAGCGACTTCTTCTACTTGGTAGTCGTGCAGCTGCTATTCGGGCTTACAAACGGATATCTGGGCTCCACTTGTATGATAGGCGCGAGCGAATGGGTCGACCCAGAAGAGAGGGAAGCTGCAGGCGGCTTCATGGGGCTTTGCCTAGTGTCTGGACTGGCTGTTGGCAGCTTGGGTAGTTTCTTCGCTGCCGGGGGTTGACCAGGTATTGCATTACTCACGACCTAGCATTGTAGTCTATAGACCTAAGATATCCTTTGCATACCCTTGCTCTCACAAGAGGTCTGCAACATTCCTCTGCTGCTATGTATAACCCCATTACTAAAGTTGCGCCACTGCAGTGATCTTGAGAGACTACCGATCTCTCGTTGGATCCTCAACAAGTCGTGCCCACTGGGGAATTTCAAAATGTCCTCTCGCAACAGTAGCCATACTGGAAAGGTGATTCGAGAATCTGGAAAGGGTGTTTCTGTCCCGGAGCGACTGGATGTACTTTGTAGGCGATCGTCTCATGACTCGAGTGTTTCGCTCCACTTTCGCGTTGGTGCCTGGTGGCTCAAGCCTCCAACAGGCAACTCATCCTTAGCCCCTGTATCGATTGGATGGCATGGCATCTGCTGTCTGAAATGCTCGTGTCAGGACTGTCACAGTGTGGTCTCTCGCCTCCAGCACTTTGTATATGAAGCTTTACAAAAGAGGCAAGCACAAGGTCTCATCACTCGTTACGTCCTCTCACTTGTTCACCATCTTTTCCTCGCCATCAACTATTGCCACATCACTGATATCCCAGGAGCACCGACTGAAGCATCAGAAGACTGAAGCAGTCCTGAACTGACACAATGTCGGCTCAAGCTGAAGCAATCATGCTTCCGGAGCTACCGGCCGCGCACGAAGACTTCCTCCAGTACATTGCTGCCCACCCGAACACACCGATGAACGACCTGCTTTCCCCATACAAAACCTACGATGCCGAGATGCGCAAGATTTTCGCCCGGCAGACTGATCACCCGGCCGCGAGCAAGTCTATCATCGTGCCAATTTTCAATGGCAACGAACAGACCCTCAAGATCCGTGCTCGTGAACTCAAGACCGAAACTGACAAGCAGAGAGAGTCGTTCATTATGCCACTGAAGGTCGATGAACGTAAGAAGCACGGCTCTCCTGCGGTTGTGCAGACTCTGCAGGACTTCAAGACAAATTTCGCCCTGTTCAGCGAGTCTTCGTTGGCTGACCTGGACTGGAACAACGTCTGTGTTTCGGGCTCTGCAGCTGTCACCGCTCTTCTTACGGTGCCCAAGGAGCATGCTGTGTCGAAGAAGACACTTCGACATTATTACCATGACATACTGGCTCCGGCGTCAGACGTCGATCTTTTCCTGTATGGCTTGGACGAGGAGCAGGCGATTGCAAAGATAATTCAGATTGAGCAGAAGATCAAGGACGCTCTCCTCGTTGAGACGACAACGATTCGGACCAAGCATGCGATCACTATTGCGAGCCAGTATCCAGTGAGTTCGGCCCTCGCGAGTCTAAGTACAGTGATGACGTGGAAGTGATCAGGAGGACTGACGATGCAGTAGACTCGTCATGTGCAAATTGTGTTACGTCGCTACTCGAGCTTGAGTGAGATCCTGCTCGGCTTCGATGTTGACTCGAGCTGTGCTGCCTTTGATGGCAAACAGGTCTACGCTTCGTGAGCATCGCTATCTGTCACGCGTCTCGTTGTTGGCTGACGATACGCAGGCCGCGTGCACTCGCAGCATACATGACGCAAATCAATACCATCGACCTGACTCGTCGTTCTCCATCGTACGAGAATCGGCTGTCGAAGTACAGGCAGCGAGGGTTCGAAGCACATTGGCCCGAGCTTGACAGATCTCGCATCGACCCGACAATTTTCGAGCGCAGCTTCGGCCGCACAGAGGGTTTGGCTCGATTGCTGATCATTGAGAAGCTACCAAAGAGAGACGAACGCGACGTCTATATTGATCAGCGCAGGGAGTATGGTGCTCTCCATTGCTTCGTACATACGAGAAATCTGACAACGTCTCAGGGAGAGAGGCCGCCCACGTGCGAATCGTATGCGCCAGAAGCAGAAGCAGATTCGCGGTAACATCAAGAACGGCTGGGAGAACGAAGTTGCTGAGTGGGTCGAAGCTGAGGATGTCTCGAATTACCATACCTTCACAGTGCCATACGGTCCTGAGTTCCATGCACGTAAGATCGAGAAGCTCCTCTATACCAAGGACTTGCTATTGAATTCGGAGTGGAACAAACCTCAAAATCGAGAGGTCAATCTTCACAGGCACCCTGCTTTCTTCGGTAATTTTCAAGAAGTCATGAAAGACTGCTGTGGCTTCTGCCCTGTGCCGAGCACGATGGAGGAACAAGAAGTAGCAGCGGACGAACGCAAAATCTACGTCTCCGGAGATTTACCTTCATCACGGATGATCCTGGCAGGCAGACGATCGGATCTTTCAACCCTATCTCTTCAGACGACTACACAGACCAGGCCTATGTTGGCAACACGCAGGCTCTGATGCAAGCGATTGTCGACTGCGACTTGGAGTACGTCCTTGCTTGGCTGGAGCAGGAAGGCAATGACCCGAACACTCGAGACTATACTGGTCGAACTCCGCTGCATCTGGCTGTTATGCAATCGAGTCTGGAGGTCGTCCAGTGCTTAATTGACCATAATGCACGCCTTGTGGCGCGGGTGGTCGATGGCAAGACTGCCCTGCACCTCGCCGCCATTCGCGGCAGTACCGAGATCGTGTCTGCGCTTCTCCGCAAGAGCGAAGCGAATGAAGAAGAGGAAGAAGCCAAAGTCGACACACGCCGCCAGGCTTATCAGAAGGCAAAGATGGCAGGCAAGACTGAAGATGTGAGTATGCTGAACCTTTCGCAGCAAGTCGAAAGTGCGGCTATCGAAGGCTCAGACTCAGATATCGACATGATCGAAACAAACGAAGCAGACGATGTTGACATGGGCGACGCCACAACCGAGCACTCAATGGTCAACATCAAGACACCCATGTCCGAGGGTCTCAATACCGTTGCGGATGACGATGAGGATGAGCCTGATGTGTAAGTCCCCTTTTCCCTGATGCTGCAAATCGGGAGTGCTGTCTGTGCTGGCTCCGCGACGTTGCAAGAGGCAGTTGTAGTCAGTCTCCTTTTTGGGGACACTGCTCGCTGCACTCGATGCTGGCATGCGAGACGCTTGTCACGCGGGAACTGTCAGGATTCTCCGATGCTCCGGACAAATCGATAGACGCAGAAGCATGTGCAAGCATGCTGTTGAGAGACCCTCAGGCTCTTCTGGGATTCGGGTGTCTTTTACAGCTATATTGTGAAGCTTTTGCTGATGACCTTGCAGCTACGACGTCAGCGTGTGTTCTTGGGACACGGCTTATTCTCCACTACATTTGGCCATTCTATGTGGTCATGTCGAAGTCGTTAGATGCCTCGTCCAGACGTTCGGTGCCGATGTTCTACTGCCCATCAAACTCTACAACGACAACGACAAGTCCGCGCGGGCCGCTATCCTGACGCTGGTCCTAGCCTCGCGACTGCCGCTCGAGCAGGCGAAAGAGATGTCACGTGCTCTGTTCCAGTTGGGTGCATCCTCAGCTCAGGCCGACATTGGCCACGCAACTGCTCTGCAATATGCTATTGGTAGCAAGCCAGAGCTTTTTGAGTCCTACATCGATGCCGATAAGACTGGCGTTTCCCGCGCAATCAATCACGTTGCGGTAACTGGTGGTACCTGGAACTTCCAGGTTTCCACTTCTCTGATGACAGCGATTACGAACGGCGATGCCGCATTGGCGCTACATGTACTGGGACTTGGTGCGAAGCCTGAAATATCCATTGACGTGTTTCTCAAAGCGCTACCTCCAAAGGCAAAGAACCTGCATCCCGGCTATGATGACTCGGCCAACAACAGACGACAATACGAGCGCAACGTGAAGCAGCCACTACAGCTTGCGATCGATTGCGAGCTGCCAGCGCTCGCGATTGAGCTACTCGAACGCCACGGGGTGGACGCAAACATACTTACTAGCACTGGACACGAAGTCCTGCAACATGACTACGTTCGCCGGTATCAGCGCGGTCAGACCATGCTCGATCTGGTCCAAGGTAAGATCCAAGCACTTCGAGACTGGAAGCCAGTTGAGCTCCGACATGATCCACCCAGAGCTTTCTCCTCCTCCGAGACATATCTGGCTGGCCTGAATGAAGGTACTTACGAACTTTGGACCGCCAAGCATCAGCTAGCAGCGGCCAAGGAGACCTACCAGCGCGAATGGAAGCAGCATGTTGAGCATATGAAAGCTGAGAACGATAGGACTGGATACGAGGAAAAGCAAGCCGCCGTATTTGACATGCTTGATGATTTTAAGAAGCTCCAAGGTGTATTGAATGCTAAAGGAGGCAAAACATTCTACGAGCTGCATCCCGAGATCGACCAGCCTACAGAGCAACAGAACAATGCCTTTGGCTCGTGGCAGGCCCCAAAACCTGAACCCTTCAAGATCAGGTTCTGGTTCAATCTCCAGGAGATGCACGAAGAGCTCGTCAAGAAGTATCTGCAGCTCTACGAAGCGGCCTGGGCGTCCGATGTGGCACAGCTCAAGCAGCTCTGCCTGGTGCCCTGGACTAATGACAAAGGGGAACAGCAAGCCCCGCTCAAAATTGCTGTAACAGATACTTTGCAGCTCTCTCCGTTCGCTATCGCGGTCATGCATGGTGATCTCGACCTCGCTAAGCTCATCATGGAAATCGCAGAGGCACAGTATGTGTTGCCACTATCGCTTGAACGGCGGCGATGACGATGATGAGAGTGACGAGGACGCGAGTGACGAGGGCGCGAGTGATGACGATACATCTGATGGACACGAGCTTGCTCTGGCTTCTGACGTTGTTGACGATACCTTCACTATCGAGAATGTTGGCGAGATCTCCATGCAGGTCAAGAGTCACATCAACCCGCTCAATGTCTTGCATGGGCGCTTCCCTGCGGATGAAGTACTTAAGAGCAAGGCTGATGCATCGCGAACGATCGGCAAGCGGACAGCAACTGGCTCTCTCAAGCACATGAAGTATGCTGAAGCCGCTCAGGTCCGTCGCTCGCAGCTTCGAGTACCCTTCAATCTGCTCGAATTCGCAGTCTACAGCAATGATCTGGAGCTTCTGTCATTCCTCCTAGACCTTGGTGAGCATTTCACAAAGCATGGCAAGGCCGCCGAAGCGAAGAGTGAGGACGCTCAAAGCAGCGCTTACGCTGTGTCTGGCACTCTGTTCACGTACGCTATCGAAGCCAATAATCCGCCGATCATCGCAGAGCTTGCAAAGCGATGTGCTGCTGGACTTCCTTTGAACAAGTTCGCAAAAAAGAGTGGTGTCGAACTGCCGGAGAAGCCAAAGTACTATCAGGGGCTTTCCGTCGCAGGTCGAAAGCGCAAGGACTGGGCTGCGCGAGGTCGTGAGACCACCAACTACGCACCTGTAGAAGACGAGAAGCCGCCATTGCTTGTAGCCGCCAACGCTGGCGCGCTTGAGAGCGTTGAATGGTTCCTGAGCGATGCCCCGTTAAGATGCTACAAAGAATTCGCAAAAACCCATGGCGCCACGGACAAGCGCTTACAGAGACTCTCGGAGGCCAAGGGGGGCTTCGAGGGCGCAGTGAAGAAGTTTTTGGATGCAAGGAACCACCTTGCAATACATTGCTGCGTTCTTGGCAAACCCACGAAGGACTCACTGGAGGTCCTGAAGTATCTCATTGAGGTCATGCCAGATGCCGTTGATGCGAAAGCACTAGACGGATCTACGCCGCTGCTCCTCGCCTTCAGCTACTACCGCCACGAGGCAGCAAAGGTCTTGCTCCGAGCCGGCGCGGACCAAACGAGCCGTGACAAGCTCGGCCGCAACCTCATCCATCGCATCGTACACGGCATGGATCTGGAGAAGGAAAAGCACCTCCCAAAGATACGCAAGATGCTCGACCTCATCGATCCTCGTCTGCTTCCCAGCATGTTCGAGGAGCGCTGCTCAGTACATCCAGGCTCTCTCACGCCTCTGGCTCTCTGGCTGCAGAATTATAGTACTAGAACTTGGGACGTGAAGGTTCTAAAGATGCTGCTAGAGTATAGCAAGGGTACGGATCTGGACCAGATCAATGGTTCTGGAGACACACCACTCCACCACATGGTTCGCAAGGATATGACGGACTTCGCTCGTGTTGTCATCGCGAAGCAGCCTGGTCTGGTGTACCGTGAGAACGCCACCGGTCGCACGCCGTACGAAATGAGTCAAGACGCTGAGCTGGCTTCCAGTTGTGAAGGCCCACCACAGCTGCACTACCGCCAAACTGGCTATCACCCATACGTGGGCAGTCATCACTATCAGTCCATCACTGCTGTAGCGCCAGACTGGTTCACGCCAGCCGTACAAGAACGAAAGCGGGGCGAGAAGGACGATGGAGGCGTATGGGAGCTCGTTCGCAATACTAAGAAAACACTCGACGAGCGTGGCGAAGGCAAACGCAGACTTGTGTCGCTCAACGAGGCGAATGAAGTGGCGAAGAGACTGGCTGATAGACAGGGTGCTGAGGTGCGCGTGCAGAAGGAAGCGGATGGTAATGAAGACGAAGAGGAGACGGCGGATCCCAGTGACGAGGTGGGTTATTGGTCTGCGTTGGCTAGACGGGAACTCGAGTTTTGATCGTTGTACCTATTCGCTAAGTCATAGCCAGACGGCTGTGGCAGCTTGTATGATCTGACCGTCATCGGTCTCTCCCAATGCTACACGTGCTACCTCCTTAACCACTTCACCATCAAAGCTTAGCACCATCACTAGTCCTTCCTCACTATCCGTCAGAGCTAAGTACTCAGGCCCATCCCCTTCACTCCGCGGTGCGGGCTCGATGGCATTAGCGATCCCACCTGAAGTCGGCGTCTGCCAGATGCACAGAGCCCTCTCATCGGCGAGTGTACCATCTGATCGCAAGGCGAAGACAGCCACATAGCCCTTCGTCTCGGCCTTCAGGCCACGCGTCGATGCGTACATATACTTTGGTGTATCTTGCGAGCCGAGGACAGTAGTACTCACGCGTACCTCGTCCGCCCAGTAGTCCATCGGATCTTCGTCCTCGGGGATGATCTGGACGCCTGAGAGATGCGTAAGGGCTACACCGTCATCAGCGACAGTGAAGAGATCGACCATGCTGCTGTGCTCCTGTAGAGTGTACAGGATCTTGCCACTGGGATGCGGAGTAGTATGTCGAGGTCCATCGTTGTGGCGTGGAGAGATATGCTTGCTTCCGAGTGTCAAGTGAGGGCTGTCACTACCGCTCGATGATGTGATATCAATGGAATACGTCCAGATGCAATTCCGTCCAATGTCTGCCACGTACAAGCTCCTACCATCAGGGCTGAGATCAACGCTGTGAGCGCCAGAGCGTAAGCCTCCGAAGTCACCGTGGAGATTTGACGATGGTCTGGCCTCATCATCGCTAGCAAAGAACAGCTCCTGGACTAGGTCGCCGATGCTGCCGTCTTCTTTCAAGGCAAAGACTTCCCCTGTTGATCCGCCGGTAGAGTAGAGATGCGTGTTGGAAGCACAGACGTAGCCAGATCTTGATTGGATGTCCTGCGAGTTGAGAAACCGAATGTTGTTTGCAGTGTCGACCGCGTATGCAGCTAGAGATGGGGGCTCCGTCCATGCAGTGGCGTAAAGCGTCCTCGTGCTATCGCCGCAAGCTCGGGACAAGGACAGCCAGGAGTGCTTGCCAATAGCGGACGAGACATGGGAGATTCGTAAAGATGCTGGCTCGTCTCTTGAGGAAGGACAGAAGCGGAGTGTGAATAGCTGTGGAGTGTTGAATGTACCTACTACGAAATCCATCGTCGCTGCATGCAAGCCGTTGGCCTTACCAGAGACGTAGCTGTATCGCGTACGACGACGAAGAGGGACCTGAGTGGCTTCTATGCTTCTCTTGTTCCAGACTCTTGAGGTTCTCCCACTCGCACTGATCATATCGGCATCCTGTTCGGCAGCAGCGACTGAAGTGGAGTCGATTCTGCCAAGACTACTTCATGTGACATCGCGTTCATCTCGTGAGTCAGAATCTCTTCATCAACACACCCTTACTAATAACGATGTCATCCGACATGTCTGCCACCCAGGTCCCATTGACGCTCATCGTCGCAGCGACAGCAAAAAATGGCATCGGCAAGAACGGCGGCCTTCCATGGCCGATGCTCAAGAAGGAAATGGCCTACTTCGCCCGAGTGACGAAGCGCGTGCCTATGCCCACGAACACCGGATCAGTGCAGTCTGATGCTCTCAAGTCTGCCATACTCGAAGGTACGCGGCGAAATGTGGTCATCATGGGTCGCAGGACCTGGGAGAGCATTCCGGTCAAATTTCGACCTCTCAAGGACCGGACGAATATTGTCATCAGCTCTCAGGATCGGAGTAAGCTGGGTGCTGTACCGGACGAGGTCATTGTTGCGGGAAGCATTGTGTCTGGACTGGAGGCTCTGGATGCTGCTGTTAGGGCTGGCAATGCTTTACCGATTGGCAGGGCTTTCGTCATCGGTGGCTCCAGCATCTACAAGGCTGCACTGGATCTGGAGCAGACGAAACATGTGCTGCTCACCCGTATCAGCACCGAGTACGACTGCGATACAATCTTTCCTATCGATCTAGAGGAAGACTCGAACACTATACAGTGGCATCGGAGCTCTAACGAGCAGCTGTCGGGTTTTGTTGGCGAGGACGTCAAAGATGCCCAGATGATCGAAACGCATGACGGCAAGAATGTTGGCTACGAGTTCCGCCTGTATGAACGATCTTGAAGGCGGCGAAGCGACCTTTTGTCACGATACGCAGTCGGACATGCTGCTCATACATACTGTGGACGCTGGCTCATTGCCAATCTACCACGAAATTGGCAGCAAAGCGACTTCCCGGCATTGTTGCGGCAAGAGACAGCACTTGCCTGGATACTCGGTGTTTTGCCTCAGGCGTCTGTCGGAAAAAGCCGGCTTGCATCTGACTGTCGGCACCAGACCGGATCACCTCCGGCTTTCGCAAGCCTCGGCGTTGCCCCGCGAAATCACAAGCTTTCCCCATGATCTCACATGCAAGTCCAAAAGCCAGACGACGAACATCAGAACCATTCGCAATTGCTGCACTATTGCCAGCAGCGCTACGAAGGGTGAGGGCGTTGACATGATGGACTTTACACATCGAGCAGAGCACCACAGCTTTGCAATAATCGCTCTATCACGTTGCCGGAGCCGAAAAACTTCGCCCGCGATGTCCCGAGGTACAACCTCCGCTCGACCTAGAACACGCTCTGAGAGACGCGACTTGGGGGACCTTGGCTTCTGAAAGCTACCTAATAAGAGGTCTGAAATTCCTCAAGGTGACTCCTCATGTTCTCTTAGATCTCTTCTGTTGTCTTGCATAGTACTAGCTGTCCTGCGCGATTCTCCACTTGTCGCCATCCTCATTGTCTTTGTCGAGCGAACAGCATAGCGAACAGCTAGTGCGCTTCCACAGCGACAGTAATCTTATTTAGGACGACATATTTAAAGGCATTGCCGCATGAGCAGACTCTTGCCAGCATGTCAGCCAAGTCCACCTCCGGGCCAGGAGGCAAGAAGCCCGCCTCAGTAGCCACCAACCTTATAGCTGGCGGCGGCGCAGGCATGATGGAAGCCCTCGCCTGTCACCCCCTCGACACCATCAAGGTCCGCATGCAGCTCTCAAGACGCGCACGAGCACCAGGAGCCAAGCGGAGAGGTTTCGTACAAACCGGCATGGAGATCGCTCGCAAAGAAACCCCGCTCGGCCTGTACAAAGGACTCGGCGCAGTGATGACAGGCATCATACCCAAAATGGCCATCCGCTTCACGAGCTACGAACAATACAAGCAGCTCCTCTCCAAGTCCGACGGCCAAGTAACAGGCAGCGCGAATTTCATGGCCGGGCTCGCAGCAGGCGTGACAGAAGCCGTGGCCGTAGTTTGCCCCATGGAAGTCGTCAAGATTCGGCTCCAAGCCCAACACCACAGCATGAGCGATCCGCTAGACATACCCAAGTACCGCAATGCCGCGCACGCCGCCTACACAGTCGTGAAAGAGGAAGGCTTCAGCGCCCTCTACCGCGGCGTATCCCTCACAGCTCTTCGACAGGGCACGAACCAAGCCGCGAACTTCACAGCCTACACAGAGTTGAAGGACTTTCTGCAAAAACGCTCCCCAGACCCCTCGCAAGCTCTTCCCGGTTGGCAGACGTCCCTCATCGGTCTCGTCTCCGGTGCCGTCGGGCCCTTCAGCAACGCGCCTATAGACACGATCAAGACCCGCTTACAGCGGACGCCTGGTGAGCCAGGACAGACGGCGATGGGGCGGATCACAGCGATTGCGAGCCAGATGTGGAAGCAAGAGGGGCCGAGGGCGTTTTGGATGGGGATTACGCCGCGGGTTATGAGGGTTGCGCCGGGGCAGGCGGTGACGTTCACGGTTTATGAGTATTTGAAGGAGAAGCTTGAGAGGGGCCGGGAGATGTTGCCGGGGGATCGGTATGAGGAGTGATGGCGGGGACATCTGTTGGCTTGCACTGGCGATTGGTGGGACATGTACATATCAGCGAACAAGGAGTGAAAGATTGTACCGCACAGACCCTGGTCCTTCGGTTCATGGGGCTTCTAAGCCAGTTGTGTGGTCGTCTACCGTTTGCCCGCCCTCTTGGGCCTTGCAAACCCTCGACTCGTACTCGTCGTCTGCTCCTCACCCGACGCTTTCGCGCCAAACTCCCTTTCCAGCTCCGCAATATCCATATCGCTCGGATCGCTGGCTTCTATGCTCTTCGCTACCACCACGCCAGCTGACTCCTGTGCGATCAACCTCGTGAACGTCTTGCTTGTCGAGTACATCATGCGCTCCTTGACTTTTGATGCTGTGGGACATGTGTAGATGTAGAGGATCTTTGGTTCGGGCGAGGTGGAGGGGAAGGAGTAAAAGCTCAGTCGTGGGTCGGTTTGGGAGAGTGTGGAGGCTAGGTCGGAGGGTGAGACGGAGGGGGTGGAGGAGGCAAGGCGGAGGGTTTCGTCGGGGAGGTCGAATTTCTGCGTAGCAATCAGCACTTGCGCCCTGTACGGCCTGTCACACGATCATCAGCACTTACCAACTGCACCAACAAACCTCCACTCCCCTCCCTCATCAACTCTCTCACTCCCTCCGCTAGCCCATCTTCCTTCTTCAACGCATCAACCTTAGTATGCCCCTTCCTCGACCCCGTCCCGCCCGTCTCCCTCGCCTCAACATCCCTCAGCCCAGCCTGATCAGTCTCCTCCACAGTCAACGGCGCAGCTAGCTCAGAGTGAGCCACATGCCTTTCCCACCCCTCCTTAGTAACTTCCTCCTTCTCGGTAACAAACAACTGCTCCCTGAACCTCTCCACGCCCAGCTCCCTCACCAACGTCAACCTCGTACTAGCGAACAATGTTTTCTCCCGCACTGGCGCAGCGTTGGGAACGTAGGTTATTGCTGCGAAGCCATTGGAATCTTCGGGGTGGGTTTTCAGGAGGATGTAGGCGGCTTTTGTGGAGGTGAGGTGGGTTTGCAGGGGTTGGAGATCGTCTAGGAAGGAGGGAGATTTGAGGGGGATGGTGCAGAAGGGGATGAGTTCTTCTTTTTCTATGCCGGCTATTAGGCCGCGCAGGGTGGGGGAGGAGACGACGTTGTTGAACCAGTTCAGGAGGTCTTGGGAGGCTGCAGATTGTTAGAGTCGGTGATGATGTGCCAGGGAATGACAAGTCGTACCTGTTATACCTGATTGCATGGTGGTAGACGAGGGTGTGAAGAAGTATAAAGGCTCGAGTCATCGTGGTGGTACGGCAGGGCGCTCGGGATGTCGGCTTACCGCGTGTGGACGATGGCAGAAAGACTATATTTTAGTATTACCTCCTTCTTGCTGCCCACATGACATTCACTCTTGTCTATATAGTACTATGAAGACGATGGTAGCCTAGAAGACGGCGTGCGGTCTTCATGTTATGACCGCGACCGAAGGGGCCCAAGAGTTGGTCGTAGCGACAGACCGGAAAGAAGTAGTGATGTGTCGCTGGCCGCGCAATACGAACGTCTTGGACACTTGGTGCTCGATACGACATCGTTGATTAGATGGCGATCGTAAGCAGTGGGATGTTACACGACAGTATTGGGCTAGTCCCACGCGATCCAAGCCTAAGGTATCTAACTTCTCATCTGCTCTGCCACGAAGCTCAATGTTCTCAGGCTCCGACCGTCCGCAATCCCTTTGTACGATAGCCTAACTCTCTCATGTCTGCTGAGTGCTCTCCGGCGATGCCAAGTGCATCCAATGCAATCGACGCGAGCCGCTGAAACAACGGAACGCCCCTGCCAATACCTTAAGGTACTCGAATTTATCGACGCAGGCAGGTAGGTAGCAGTGCAGCCGCGTGCACAGCTGCATCAGAACAAGCACCGGAGTCTCAGCTTGTCGCACACGTGCCTTTTGTGCTACGTCCTGTGGAAAGCAACTTCGTCTTGCTTAGCGATGCGTATGTGCATGGTCTTATGAGAGGGTCTATGGCTATCAGAGTCATGGCCGGCGAGATTGAGCTACAAGAATGTGTGCCGCTGTAATGCTAGCGATCGCGATGCTTGAAGTTGGGCCCTGCTGGATGTTAGCGATCGATCTGGTACCACAGGAGCATGAGTGCTACAGCACCTGCGACAGCGATTGACTTGTATCTACTCAGCATCTCCGGTGCCGCTGATGCTTCGATCAAGAGCGCCCTCAAACACACAAGCACGCAAACCACGTAGCCGTGCAGAGGAAGCATTGGGAGCGTAGTTGGGAGCGTACTCAGAGCTGCAAATAGCGAGGGCAGAGTCACGATGCGTATCGGAGAGGCTGCGTTATGAGAGCAATGGCTCAGCCGCTAGAATTGCTGGTGACACTGCAGTACATCTATCTACTGGAAGGTCAACTCATTGTTTGTGACCCTCTGCTCCATCCGTGTAATCGCGGCGAGCACGTCATTCGCCAGCTGAAGCTGCGGACTGTTTGGCGCAGCCAATGGTTGGTACACATTTCGCAACTGCGTCAGTCGCTGCCTCACATAACGTGTCGCAAAGTTTGTCACTCTTCTTAGCCATGCAGCACGGAATTGCACTCGCAGGGGAGCAAGTCGTTCCGGGCGATTTGGGAAGGTTCGGGCGTACAGATTGTCGAATTGTTGCAGCGCAGTTTGGATGGCGGCCTCGACGTCCGCGCGATCAGTGCGGATGGTGTTGATGTAGTTGAAGACACCAAACACGGCACTGAGCGCCGAGAAGGCGGCTTCTGCTGTCCCTTGGCCAGGGTGCGCGAGCCAGAAGTCGAACTGGTCGTTGGAAGTCGGGAGACCTTCCGTAGTGTACATTCGACCCTTAAGGATGTTGAGATTGCGCTCGAGATTAGACATGGAGACGGCGTTCGTTGTCGAGCCGTGGGCGTCAGCGACGTCACCGAAAGCGGACCCCGGTGGTGGATTTGCCTCGATAGTTGGAGGGACCTGTAGCATGATTAGCGGCATTACTTTGCGATGTGCGGCTGCGGTCATCTGAAGTGATGAGTGCTAGCACTGATGGTTGGCGCAGTGATGGTTGCGAGAAGTGATGACCGCGCGATCAATCAGTCCTCACTGATGTGCGCCATAGCCCACAGTGATCATGTGAGTGCCGTAAATGTCACGACTAGTGGAGACAGCAATGATGAGAGAGCGGCCGCTGGGGAAAAATGCGTGATGATGTCGATGACTTACCCAAGTTCTGTAGTCGTTCGCGGCAAAGTTCAGCAACTGATCAAACGTGAACAGGGGAAGGTTGGTGCGGAAGACGCCACCTTGACCGTCAGCCAGATCCAGCTCTCCAGCTTGGAAGAAGTTCGCGTTATGGTTCGGGAAGATACTTCGATCCTCGGGATGCTCAGCGTCGACGTCGTTCCAGTTGACGCCTTGTACGCCGTTGGCAGTAACAGTAGTGTCTTCACAGTCAGTCGGCACGGCCAACGCGTACCGTTCGTTACGGCCGTTCTCGGCATCCAAAGCGGCGCCATTGTTGCCAGCAGGATAGGTTGGGGTGTCGTATCGAAAGCCTCTTGGCGCGGCGCCGTTGGCAGGTGGAGGATATTCGTAGATGTAGTACGTATTCGCAGAACCTCCAGATGGCCCGGGCGCCCGCTTCTGCAGTACATGACACTCGTGCTCGGCCTGGCTCAAAGGTTCGAGAAATTCTCTACGGAATGCCCTCGATCTAAGCCTGTATGGTGGATCAGGCTCGATGAGAGAGCTGTCATTGTTGATCAAAAGGTACGTGCAGACCAGCTCCCCTGAGTATGAGCCTTTACTACCACACGTCATGAAGTCCTTGTCACCGAAGATGGCATACCCTTTTATGTCTGGGACTTTGCGAGGGGTGGGGGGCGCCTCGCCTCCGGTGAAGACTTCGAGAGGACTCGGCTGGGAGCCAATTGCATGCGTAGTCCCATCGTCCCACCCAGAGAGAACAGTCCCTGTTTGGAACACTTCCGAGGAAGCGCCTTGTGGAGCATCAACGATGGCGGGCTTGCCTGTCCCGCCGTCTCCAACTATGCGAATGGCGTGCGGTGTTCGGGCAGTGAAGGTGGCGCCTGCCTCCAACGTAGTGCTTTCGTAGCCGAAGATCTTCAACTCCATCTTTGTCTCCAGGTTCATGTTCATGGCGAATATGGTATTGAAGGTAGGGTCGTCAACGGAGAGATAGCCATCCACAGCGTCCTTGAGAGCGTTGTTCAGAGTACCGCCGTCGAAGGTACCAAGACCCGGAGGTGCGTTTGTGGTCATGGTCTTTGATGATCCAGCTTCGAAGTTGACACTAAACTTGCCATCGATTCCACCCTTGCCGACCAGCGAGATATCTGCATTCAGCTCGGGAGAGAACGACACGATACCAGGATGGCTAGCCTGGAAGCCGGAGACAGGACTGGAGAACAGTTTCCTCGTCGCTCCGCCGCCGTTGTTACCTATATTGAGCACACCCTTACCATCGAAGCTCAATTGGCCGGACATGTAAATATCCGAGTCGAAGTACCCAAAAGCTTCTTCGAGGGCGAATGGCTGAACGGTACCCACCAGCGTGAAACCAAAACGCATGATATTGCGCATTGAGCCAGCGAGGTTCATCTTCAGGAAGCCATCGCCGTCGCCGCAGTCAGCGCCATCGTCGCCATAAAGCAAGACATTGAAGTTGTCCTTCTTGATCGTGGGCTGCGTCGTAGAGTCGTACGTCTGGCCTCGGATGTTCTGCGTTATGGTCTTCCAGATGGAGCTGATCTTGCTCCAAAAGCGTGGATGCAGCTCTCGCTTTTGATGTGCGGCCTCAACGACGTCGGTGTAGTACTTGTTGGACGTGGCGTAATCAACACGCATGTAGACGGGATCATCCGCGCGTTTGACCTTCGAGAAGTCATAGCTGTATGTCAATTCGTATATGCGCGCTCGCGGTGGTGCTCGCTTGGCAATGTGCCCGGGAGTCGTGTAATTTGACACAGTCACCGAGTGAGCGACAGCCCACTGAGCAAAGCCCAAGTCATCCGGCATCCTAATGACGGAGCCCTCTGCGCCTTCAAGGTGCAGATCATCACAATTGCTCTCATCAGAGTCATTCATGCAAATGAAGTGCGTTGTTTGAGCTGCCTGTCCCTGATGGACTGCAGGTGAAAGGAACTCGAGGTGAGAGCCGTCGCGTTTGTTGAGATTCTTGACCGAGCCAGGCGGTCCATCGATCACGACAAAAAAGAACGCATTGGGATTTGGATTTTCACCAACCAGAGATGGTGTCTGTGACAGAGTCTGTTTGTCGAATGCAGGTATGTCTGTCGAAGGCGGTAGAGTAGGGAAAAGATTCTCCAGCGGGACCGGAAGGAAGGGATTGAGATTGTCGGGTGTGTTGCAGCACAATGGCTTTTGTCGGCTGCTAAAACCACCTGCGCAGTAGTTCCCCGTATCACCTGCCGAGAAGTAAAGTCAGTTATCAGGAGACTGTTTACAATCTCACTCCCACTCTCCTAAATAGCGGTGATCATCCTATGCTGCTCTCGAGTGCGCCGTTGCTGCCAGCTGGCATCATTGTACTCTGAGGAGAGCACGCATCCCCTTTCCAGTCTGTACAGCCACTCTGTAGTATACACTGCATTGGATCGACCCGTACGGGTCATGGAGCGGCCTTCGATCGCTGCAATAAGAGCGCATGCAGGTGAACTACAGCTCCGCTAGACTCCAGGAAGACGAAGCTTTAACCGAAGCACGACAAAGTGAGACTCACCTTCTGGATCCAGACCAACCTGTACATCGGTGGCGGAGCATTCGTTGTCGTCGCAAGTCCCTTTACCAACCCAATGGCAGTTCTCAAATTTCACGGCTATAATGATAGTCAGTCCTCATCACAAAGCTAGAGAGAACCGAGGGCCAACTTACGGCAGCAGAACTTCTGCTTACAAGAGCTGAAGAGACCCGCACTCCTAGATCGCTCGTTGACAGAGTAGGGCGCATCGCTTGGGCACTCTTCGCACTTAGTCGCCCAGCCGCACTTGTCGACGAATTTGGCCCAAGTATTACTCACACAGCAGAAGGCTTGTTGGCCTGGCTTGAGGCAAGATTTGTCGCCGTGAGGTGAGTGCGCTAGAGTCACTTCCCCTTCATGGCACTGTCCGTGACAAGAGCCTGAGCCACGCCATTCGCACTTTTGCGGCAGAGCGTCAGTAGGGCAATAGACGAATTTGTACATCTGGCCCCAACTGTCTTTCCCACACTTGTCCGGGAACTTGCCATTCGGCGCTATAGAGAAGCCACTTGGTGGGTTGGCGTATTCCCTGTGAATGTCAGCGAGCGGCACGATCTTGTAGTCGTCCCGAATGAACCCACGTAAGGCAATCGCTAACTTTACACCCTTGCCCGTTGACGCTCGACCAATGATCTGTGTCGGCAGTTGCTTTGCGTTTCAAGTTCGCCTCGAACGATGGAATTGATTCGCCTAAGAGGCCCTCAAGTGCAGAGAACTGCTCATCGTCTTGATCGACACTCCATACCATAACCCCACCCAGTCCAACGCTGTTGGCCCAATCGACTTTCTGCTTGAAGGTTACCGCATCGTCGTATGATACCCATTGGTCTTTGTTATCGCCGAAGACAATGTAGTTGGCTGCAGCGTCTTTGTCGTGAACAACGTCTGGCTTTTGGTCCGCGATGATGTCCATGATTTCGAAGTAGGCCAACGTTCCGGCAGAGTTGGTGCATGGACCTGCGTTTGCTGGGCCGGAAAATGCACAGCCAGGTGAGCTGCACTTGCTGCTTTCGAGCTGAAACGATCGTCCATAGAATCCCATACCGATGACCACTTGACCAGGAGGGACGTTGTTGCGCCACAAAAGGTCAACAGCAAGTTTGATCTCGGTCAAATTAGTATGTGCTTGTACAATGGAACCAATAGGGTTGTGCGCATCCCAGATTCCCTACAGAGGGTTAGTATCAACGATGCGCGTCAAATCCTGGAATAACCTTACGTGTAGGTCATAGCTCATCAGGTTCACCCAGTCTGCGTACTTGAGAGCTTGGGGAATGTCGAACCAGCGAAGATACCAATACGAAGTCGGAGCCGTGAATGTCAGTCCATAGTTGCCGCGTGCAGATGATGAGAATGTAGAGCGTAGCGTCTTCAGCAATTCAACGAAGTTCTGAATGTCCTTTTCTTCATTTCCGCCGCGATCAGGAGCTCCAGGGTACTCCCTATCAAGGTCGACGCCGTCAAAGCCATACCGCACCATGATTGACACAAGATTGTCAGCGAATTTTTGCCTCTTTGTAGGGTCGGACGCAATTTCTGGGAAGACAGCTTGGGTGCTAGTATCCTACGCAAATTGTCAGCAACCATGCGTCCACAAGGCAAGTAGGGTCGCGGGATTACATTGTCCGAGTAGGTCCAACCGCCAAGAGATATGAAGACCTCGAGGTTGGAATTTCTTGACTTCAAAGTCTTGACATCGGTAGTCTCGGCGAATAGATTCTCGGGAGTGGCGGAGTCCATGGGGACAACCCGATATGTCCCAGGCTCCACGCTGCCAATCAGTCAGTGTCTGCGACCTACGCTTGTTCATAGATACCTACTAGGCGAAGGCGAAGTTGACATGGGTCAGCCCCTCGGTTGGTATGCCGCTGGGAGGGAACGTCCTGCACGTCCGGCGTGCAGCCCAAGCTTCGTAGTAGCCGATGACCCTGTTGTTGAGGACTGTAATGCCGGATCCGCCGGCTGGTACAGGCGGATCGACAACGCAGTTGGACTGGCATTTGCCAGTACAGAACTCCTCCGTGGCACCACAGAATCCGAACTCGCTACAGCAGACATTGAGAGGGCACTCCTTGCCTGTAGGTTTTGTTAGCTTGCTTGAGATTCGACGGATGTGCAAGCAGATGCGACCTACCCGGAGGGTCTGCGTACTGTCCGCACTCGGACTTCGCACTGCACTGCGAATCACAGTCGTCACCGCAAAAGGTAGGTCCAAAGCCACAGATGCCTGTATCTGTGCCCTGGAACGAGCCGCAGCAAGCTTGTGTCTTGCACAGAACGCCTTTCTTGCAGTGATAGTCGTCCTCAACACGCTTAACCAGCTGGCTGACGTTGTTCGAGCTGTACTCGTGGAGATAGTTGTCGTATTTTGAATGGCGGCTGACTAATCGAGCAGACCTCGAGTCCAGTGCACTTTCGCTGATTGTTGGGGTATGTGAGTACGTCCAAAACAGTGTAACAATGCAAACGAACGAGAAAAGAATTAACGGCCGAATGGCTTTCTTAGAGAAAGCCATGCTTGTCTGCTTTGCTCTGCAGACTTGGAGCAGCAACACGGACTGCGATCGTAGCAATGGGAGGAAGTTGACAGGACGTAGAAGATAGGTGTGGACCCACCCTACATGCCATGCAGCAGACTGTTCCAGATGGAGAATTATTACTTCCCTGGCTTGTCACACGATGATCCTTCGGCTTTACTCGAACAATATCCCTCGGAACATCGATCAGCCGCAATATGTTCTGACGGCCCCTGTATGATGCAGTGCCCCATTGATGCGCAGCTAAGTGAGCTCGGTCCAGGGAAGTACACCAGGCACCACAGGGCTGACAGGCTCACGATGGCGTCCGTTATGACTGACGGCATCGTCACTAATGGTCGCCATCACTACTGTACGCTCACTAGAGTCTTATGAGATGCACGCCCTCGGCGCCAAACACATCAGGTGTGTAGATTGGTCCTGCTTGACATCGCATACACGCCTTCACTGCCGCTTGCGTAAAACAGATGCTCACTTCGTTTCTGAAGCGAAGGATGCGAGCCCTGTCTGAACATGCAGATCTTGCCTTTGTTTCAGGAGATGAGGTTCAACAAGAGGAACCGGTGCCAAGCCGCCGTCGTGCCGAACCTCAAACACCAACAGCCAACTCTATTCTGGAACCAATCGCGGAGCTGTACCTGCGCCGGCTGAATTTCAAGGTTCATAACCCCAGTCATCCTGCATCCTATCTCGCTCATCGCAATCACCTTGGTGGTACCGTACCCTCAGCCCTGCTCTGGGTTAACAGCCCAAGATCCTACGGCAGGAGCTTCTCCGTGGCCAAGGCGACTTGCCAGCGCGCTGTTAGATGCAATCAGCACCTCGGCGACGGCCGGGCTTCGTGGTCGAGAAGCACGGTCTCAACGATCGTCGAAGACGGAGTGCTCATGGTCCCCATTTGTGGAATGCGAGTGCGCGCCTTAAGGTGATCCTTCAGATTGTCAGGCACATCGACCCCTTCCTTCGCCGACACAGGGAGTACGCGAGTTGAGCCGAGCTCTCAACTGACGTTTCCAATGCCAATTGCGCCGACTGAGTGCTAGCGGGTGGACCACCCGAGACTCTGCACTTTCTACAGTACAACCTACTGTAGATGCACCAAGGTTGAGTGGCTACCGGCACTCATTACTGTCTTCGTTCACACCTGTTCTTCATCATCTTCACGCCATCCGAAAGAATACAGCTATGGCCCGTCGAGCTCATCCCACTGCTGTTGCGGTTTCGCTGCTTCGATTGCTTCCACTCACATCTGCTCAAGTCTTTGTGGGCAGTAATAGCTCCGAGTCCTCTTTTGCAGTCTCTCTGGACCCTCCGGGCGCTTTGTCAGGCAATTGCAAGTACGTAGCTAATCCATACCACTCTCCATGTTTCGACGTAACCTACTACGCTGCTATCGACATAGCTGTAATAGCGTCGACAACAGTTGATGTATCGCTGAGAAGACCAGTGGGTGGCTACTTTGCTGTGTCGTTGAAGACTGTTCACGAGCGTCAGCAGTCGCTATTTCTGCTGGGTCTATCAGCAAGGCCAGTGGTGTTACAAGATGGCTGTCTTCATCTCGCGTTCGCACTGTATTGGCTGACACACGTTGACAGCAACACATTTACGACAGATATCACCTGCGATGTTTCCTTGCCTGGCATTGCTTTCAACGGCTACTTCCCGAGTTCGGACGACTTGACTGCACTGTGCACCACCGACTGCCTGCAGTCCCTTGACTCCTTTCGAAGCCTCCAGAGCAAGTCATGCGCCTCGGATGTATTCAATTCAGCGGGTCAAACATATCCAGTGCTTTCCACGGCCGAGACCCTCATTTGGACCTACAACTACACCTGTCGGCGCGATGCTTCGACAGGCGCCTTCTGTGCACCACTCTTCGACTCGTGGGCCAACGGGAACGCGTCTCAGGACAGCTGCTCTGACTGTGTGCTTGGAACGTACCAGCTTCAGCTGTCTAATGTCCAGGGCTATGACAGCGATCTGGCTTCGTCATACACCTCCCTTACCTCATCGTGTCAAGCTACTGGCTACCCATTAACATCGCCTCTTGCCAATACTGTAAGCCGCACGTCGGCGACAATCACTACTTCCCCAACGCCTACTGCAGTCAAGGCATGCAGTTTCAACTACACAGTCAAGGCTGGTGACGACTGCTACTCCATCAGCAATGCCCAGAAGGTCTCCACCAACAACGTACTATACCTGAACAGTCTTGAGGCAGGCTGTACCAACTTCCCAGCGGCTGGTGCGAACCTCTGCATGCCGCATACATGCGATGTATACACCGTGAAGGCGAACGACACCTGCTACGGGATCAGCCAAGCGTACGACAACGCGTTCACGAATTCTCAGCTGATCTCTTGGAACATCGACATCAATCGGGGCTGCGACAACTTGGAGCTCCTCGTCGACAATCAAATTTGTGTGTCATTTCCAGGGGATACTAGTGCACCTACAGTCACTGCCCCTGCATCGACCTTGACACAAGCACCGGTCCCCACGAATGTCGTTGACGGCACCAACACGAAGTGTGGCAAGTACTACGAAGTACGAGGCGGCGACACCTGTGCTGGCATAACCAACAATCTTGGCATCGCTTTGTCAGACTTCTACTTTCTCAACCCAGTAGGTGATTTCAGACACGACACGCTCTTGCGACAACTGACGTCCAGATAGGAGATCAACAGCACCTCGTGCAATAACCTCTTTCTCGGGTACAGCTACTGCGTGCAAGCAATAGGTAGCATCAACACGTACCCTGGCTACGGTGGCAGCCCGACGAACCCATGCGTGGGAGGATCGTCTGTCCGTGAAAGCTCTTGCTACGCCACGACTTATCCGACTGCTTCAGCTTATACATTCCCGACTATAAACCAGACGGTTCCCTCCAACTCAAGCAGCACAAGCTACAGTAGTGTCGCAGTCACGCCAATGTCAGCATATCCAGCGCAGAGTGGCAAGCCGCCTGCTACGCTCACTCCCCACCAAGATGGCATGGTCTCGGGCTGTGTCAAGTTTTACTATGTGCAATGTACGTTCTAACAATTATCTGGTCCAGAGTGAGCCACCTGACTGACGCACTTATAGCTGGCGATGGGTGCTACGACATCGCGTCGCGATGGTCAATTGCGCTTAGTGACCTATATGCATGGAACCCTGCACTCAAAGGCGACTGTTCCGGCCTGTAAGCATAATTCCTCATGTCACTCAATGCCAACTTTAGCTGACAACGTACAGCATCCCCGATGAGTACATTTGTACGGGTCGCAACACTGCCTCGAGCTCCTCGAGTGGCTCAGTTGTGTCTTCCACAACGACGACTAAGCCCACCACATCAAGCGCTGGCACAGCACCTCCTGGACCCACGCAGTCCGGTATCTCCGCCGACTGCAACAAATGGGTCTTGCAGAAAGACGGCGTGTACTGCTACGATATGGCGGCAGCTGCAGGCATCTCGCTGGCCTGTCTGTACCAGATGAATCCAGCGCTGAATCAACCGAGCGAGTGTGCTGGGCTGTGGGCTGGGGAGGCGTACTGTATTGGGACCGCGTCGAAGGTGTGTACGTAGATGCCATACGTCTATATGCATAGACGATCGTCAATCATCGGCCATCCGTCACGTGCATGTTTGTTCGTTGGTGGTACAAGCGCTGCGAGCTCAAGAAGCGCACCACTCGAAAACTCCACGCACTTGACTCTGCTTGTGTAAACAGCACTGCAATGACAGAGTGCTGCTACAGCCGCCTGAGAGAGCTGCTGGAGTGGAAATTACTCTCGCCGACGGCTCGAGTACGTATATGGTATCGCGGCGCTACATACATCAGCTTTGCCCTGCAGGATGAATTGCTGAGCGGTCCGCTTCATTCGTCACTCGCGTGCTTACCTTGTTAGCATCGCCTCCCGTTGCTGTACCTGCATATAGTCAAGGTCCGAGCGCCAGAGATGCCACCACATCTGTCAGCTCAAGCTCGCTGCAACGACTGCCTTCTGCACACTTCAGAGGTTTCATGAATACAGCTGTGGATCTTCGCCCAAGTGTAGCATGAAATGGAGAAACTTGTCGAAGCATTCACGCGCGTGCAACGTGGCATATCAATTCAGCAAGACATCGTGAGAGCTATCGCAGACCTCGATGCAGGCTCTCTCGCTCCCTCAGATGTCTCTTCCGAATTACAGGTCGGCATCCTCGACCTGCCAGACGCTGCCGTGCTCGAAGAAAATCTGCAGGCCAAAACCTTGCTGAGTCGGACAGGACTCGTAGCTCGCGCAGTCGATTTCTCAAGTGACCTGACTGTAGGCGAGATCGCACTGCTGAACAAGCGCTACTGGATAGATCAAACCGATCCGGAAGCGGCGCGTCAATCAAGTGCTCTTAGTGGCCTGCTTGCCGTATCTCAGGATCACTGGAGAGATGTCACAGAACAACTGAAACGCGTGCGAGGATTAGTCTGTGAGGGACGCGAGGAAGACGCTATTTTCGAAGCTGCTATGGAAGAATGGCGGCGGAGCATGAGTGATTTGAAGTCAGGTCAGAACGCAGAGGTGGAGAAGCAATTGGAGAGGGCACAGCCTTGGGTGAAACGAATGTGGGAAGAGGACAAGGGCGAGAAGCGGTGGGGATTCATGATGTTTGTGCATCCTGAAGTGGAAGAAGACGGGTGGAGAGAGCATATGGATGGTTTGTTGTTCCATGCACAGGACGCTGTGGGATGTGGAGGCGCTGCTATTGGAGGGCAGTGGAAACTACAGCAATTACAATGGCCTGCGGACGATGGTCAGGAAGTGCCGTCCGAGGAGCTAGGGTCGCACACTACTGCTCCTGTGCAACCTGTTGAACGGGAGACGGAAGCCGAAGACGACGATGATCATCAAACAGACGACGGAGAATCCCAAATGGTATCCATTGCAGAAGATCTGCTTCCAGCACCTGAGGCACTTTTCGCACGACTACGACAGCAATTCCGATCTCTGAACAGAAGACCGGCCAAGCGACGCAAGATGGAAGACTCGGACGAAAACGCAATACCATCGGACGAAATCTTGTCAAACGTCTTCCTGGTAGTGTCCGACCAATCCATGGAGTCTCAGTTCAACGAGTCCGCTCACCCAGACGACGCATGGCTCTGGGCCGTCGACCCTGACTACGAAGACAAACCTTCCGTAGATACTCCAGTGGACTCAGATGCGAGCGATGAATACAGAGGGTACCTCAGAGTCCGTGTGCAGCAGCTTGTCAACAACTTCTATGACCTGCGGCGATTCCACGAACATGAGTACAGTCTCAAGCAGCTCTGGCAAGCTGCACAACGTAGTGGCCATAAGGCTTTTGTGTCTCTTAAGGAGGACGAGCAGAGGATGTACAGATCTGAGCCAGGTGGCGTCGGGAGTGCTTTGCGGAAGGCAGGGACGAAGCGCATTGTGTATAGTATCGATGACCTGTAGATCCTGGATCCAGTCAGAATAGAACTTGATCAGACATGATCGCCTCTTCCACTTTTCTCCAAGCGAATGATTTCACCTGATGTTCGGCATCTGCCAAGTAGCAAGCCCGGTCAATCTTGACTCCAGTCTCTCTCGATAACACGTTCGCCCATGTTCAAGCCTTGCAGCATTTCGAGACCAATGGATCACTTCATCCTGTTCGGCGACTCCATCACCCAGCAATCTTTCGCGCAAGACAATGGTTTCGCGTTTGGCGCTGAGCTGTCCAACGCCTATGTGCGACGACTGGATGTTGTCAATCGAGGCTACAGTGGCTACAACACCGAGCAAGCACTCAAGGTATGTGCTGGCATTTCGTTCAGATCAGACCTCGACTGTGAAAGATATCGTATTCGAGATCCGGGAACGAGCGAGAAGACGTGCGGTGAAACACACTGCAAAACTTATTATCAGCATCTACATCTCGAAGCGGAAATGTCGCACCCTTCTACTGCTACCAACGAGGCTATGATAGCCAATGCGATCCATTCGCATAGATGAGAAAAAGCTGGCTCCTCGATCACTAAGTCTCGTTGGGAATGCCTTACATCCCTGATTGGCGTGGGATCTTCTGCCGCAGCGTCGACAATAGGAGCCCGACCAGTCCCTCCAACGCTCGAGCGCCCCTCACAAAGTTTGATGATTAGAGGAGGCTCCTGTTCTCTGGAAATGGAGTCTACGTATCGGCTTTCGCGAGCGTGGAGATGAGAGAACGTTATACAGTCTTGAAGTACCCTGACATTATCATCACTTCAGATCCTCCCCAAAATCATACCTACACCAACGCATACCAAAATCCGCCTCCTCACCCTCTTCTTCGGCGCCAACGATGCTCGTCTCCCCGACACTCCCGGTGGCCCTCAACAAAACGTGCCTCTCGAAGCCTACCGCACGAATTTGAAATCCATATTAACGCACCCTACCCTACGAGCCCACCACAACGTCAGATTGATGGTCATCACGGCCCCTCCTGTCGACGAGCGAATGCTGTCAGCCGCTGCTTCGGCCTTTTTTGACACGAAGATGGCGCCGAATCGGACTGCGATCAACACGGCTAAGTACGTCGAGGCAGCAAGGGAGGTGGCGAAGGAGGAAGGCGTGGTGTGCTGTGATCTTTGGGGTGCTATGACGAGCAGAGCAGGCTGGAGGACGGGACGCGAGGGCCCGCTGCCAGGGAGCTTGGATGGGGCAGAGAACGAGGTTCTGCAGGGGTTGCTTTCGGATGGTGCGTGTTGCTTTGTGATCGATCTCGAAGGATCTGTGCTAATTCCGGGATAGGGCTACACTTCACGCCTAGTGGGTACAAGGTGCTCTATGACGAAGTCATGAACACCATCGAGCAGAACTGGCCCGATCAGATGCCAGACAGGCTGCCGTTTGTGCTACCCTCTTGGGACGACGAGCAAGCATGGAAGTAGAGGGCTAGCAGTTTTGCGGCTGTCGGCCAATCGTGGAGTCATAAATCGCTGTATACAATTACATCGGCTGTCCGACTAAAGTTAAGCCCCAGGATCTCCCGTACGATACGTAGGTGGTCGCATACTATTCCGATCTTGCCTTCCGGCCCAATGATCCCACTCTGGATCTGGACTCTGTGCTCGCAGGGCTGGATGTACCGGAG
>KZ111141.1:794072-892781 GCA_002077045.2 Rachicladosporium sp. CCFEE 5018
ATTGGTCCATCGCGGATCGTGAATGTCGCGCGCTCGAACGAAGGCTTAGTAGCCCGGGTGGGTGATCGAGGAGCAGCGGCGCGGATAGGCTTGTCAACGACAGTGGCCCGGGTCCTCGCCTGCGAGGCTGGCTTGGCGAGGATGTTGGTAGATGTAAGGCTCGGTCGAAGACCTGAGGCCTGTTTGAAGAGGTGAGGAATGTTGGTAGACGCCATTATCGGATTGAAGTTCGTGTGTAGTTTGTTTTAGCCCGTGCGGTATTCGGGCTCGGTTCAGTTCACCGACGCCTTCCACAGGTGGTCGGAAATGTAGTCTGCGGTAAGGCGTGTCAGTTCGGTCGACATGCCAGTCAGCCGCTTAATATTTCCCTCCGACTGTAACATTGCTTGTCTTCCTCAAGTAGCGAGCGGTGAACCAACATACCTTGCGAAGTAAAAGTGGTAGGAGCAGAAGTCATGAAGAAGGTCGGCTCGTCTGCCCAGTCAAGGCCGGTATAGTATTCCTGCACCTGGGTACGGTGAGTTACTAGTCCTTTGAAGACTTTGACGGAGCACGATAGACAAGATTGTGTGTATGTAAAAGGTTTGCAATGCAGGTGCAGACTGTGTGGAGTCAGTCGCCAAACCAGAGCTTTTGCGATGACGGAAGGCGGGTGCTGCCGATATCGCGAGGTCACGGATTAGGCTGCAAATGATAGGAGGCTAGCTGTGGCCTGTGCTGTCATAAACGTATGATCTGATCAGGGCGACGGCCATTTGAATAGATGAGAGTGATGGACACGCGGTGATGTGGCTCAAAATGAGTGCAGACAATTCATCATTACATTATGTTCAGTATCCTAACGCCGCCGCCTTCGCCGCAGATCCCATCGTAAGTCCTCTTCGTCACTTGCGGCATCCTCTCTCGTCGCCTGCACGATCACCCAATCTTCCTCACTACCATGCCGCTCTTCTTCGTCCGAAGTCACCGTTGCATCGCTGGCCCCGACTACATCACCACTCTTCTTGTCTTCGTTTACCTTTACCTTCAGCCCAAGGGTTTCCTGCAGAAAGCCACCCAGGTACAGCACAGCTTCCAATACCTCCCTTCCGACGGGCAAGATCTGGTCCTTGGGTAATAGGAACCCATAAGTTCCCCTATCCCGCAGCTTGAACTGATATGCATATCTCACCCGTAGCTCATGGTAGAAGTAGTCGAGCATGCTCCCACCAGCGTTCTCTAACTGTGGCAGAAGCGTCTTGCCATTCTTCGAGTCCGAGACGGCGATCGTATTGCCCTCGCAGGCTGGCAGCACCTCGTATGCATGGCCACCAGAACGGCGGATCGCTTTCTCGAGACCAAAAGCTAGCTCTTCCAGATCCTCCAGTCCTGGTGGCGAAGTGGAGCAGGAGTATGCGTAAGGGTAAAGAATCTGCTGAGAGTACGAGTGCAGATCTAGTAGCGCGATGAATTCCACGTTATTGTTCTCTGTCTCGTTTCTCGCCCAGGAAGCCAGTGCCTTAGCTTCGGTCGCTTGAAATGCGGCATCCCCCGGAAAAGCTTCAGAGCACGGAGTACCACCAGCAGTCGAAGGAAAAGAGAAGTTGAAGCTGTGATCAAGGTCCATCCCAGGGCAGAACCGTAGGGAGGTAGACTGGCGGGTCTTGCGCCAGAGTCGGTCTGTGGTCCAGGTGTAAGCATAGCCATCAGGGTTCAGAGTAGGTACAACCACAAAGTCAAAGTCCTGCAGCATATGCGTGATGCTTTCGCTTTTACCGTAGCTGGTGACGAGGCTGTAGGCTATGAAGTTCGCGGTGCTTGTCGAGATCCATTCGCGGGCATGCAGACCACCTGTAATGAGTATCGTCTTTCGTTTCGGAGCATCATGGTCCTCGGAGTTCGTAGGGTGAACGCCGATGCGTAGAGCTGAGATTGGGCGGTCCTCGGCGGAACGCCCGATCGTTATCAGGCGAGTGTGAGTCGTGAAAAGTGAGGATAGAAGACGAAGCCAGGGATCGATCACGGTGAGTGGCTGATAATCAGTGAAGAAGATGTTCGTGTCACTGCTAGTGGACGGCCCATGAGAAGGTAGCTTGGCCCTCTGGTCGAAGTGGGCCGGCTGAGCGATCGAGTGTAGGGGAACCCGAGCAGTGCGGGCGTCCTTCGGCTCTGGATATGTATCGTAGACTGCCTGCGTCAAGCTGATATCCTGGAAGAGTGGCATATGGGATTCCTGAAGCGACTTCGGAAGCAAGCTTAGCAGGGAAGGCACCAGGTCCTTCGCAAGCCTTAGGTCCACCCAGCTGCTGGTATAGTCCCAAACATCCAGTAGTAGCGTGTCCGTGGCGTCTTTGAGGCGATCGAGCTCGTTTGCATTGCTCACGTTGAAGCGTAGCACCACGTCCGAACCATATCTCGCAGCTGTATGCGCTGGAGCTGTCGCGACCACGGGAGCTGCGATTTTGCTTGCTGGCGGTTTGCTCTGATTCGCCACACAAGTCTCCTCTTTCCAAAGCGCAGCAATCACATGGCTGGACAACCTCCTCCACCTGCTTGTCGGCTTCTGCACTGTCTGTCTTGCTGTCGACTCATCCCAGCAGCTCGGTGTTCGTGGGGCAAAGGAGGGGGATGGTACGGCCGCACAACCACTGGAGAGAAGCGCAACAGGCAACAATAGCCTCTCGAAGTGCATTGCTGCTGCTGTTGCGATTACTGACAAGTATTCCTGTCGTTGTCAGCTGCTATCTGGCCGCCTGTCGCAAGACCCAGTTCAGTAAGTGGGCACGCGAGCGCCTCGGCAGTTGAAACCTTACCGGCAACAAGAAGTCGATATCTCGTCCCTCGACTTCTGTCCGCGATCATTACAATCACATGTAGACACGAGCTTCAGTGCAACACCCTTTCTTCTGGGCGGTTCATGCCGGGCGACAAAAAGACGTTACATGCTCAACGCACCTCATCTCGTCACCAGTCGAAGAAGATGGTGATATGAGAGCAACGCTGAAATCTTGAGCGTCTATCATGCCTTCATCTCAGCTCTATACGGTCTCAATCCCTCGGTCCTCGTCCATCGATATCGAGTACGAAGCTAAGCCTGATTTTAAACTTCCCTTATACCTTCAGCCTCTCAAGTCTAAGCCTCGCGTGTACTCCGATACACCCTTACCTGTTAAGCCATCACACACTGCACCACGGAATGCCCGGATTATCCATCGCATCAGCGGCGACGGTGAAGTCAAATTCGACATCGTAATCGGGGATGTCAAGCTGAACGATGTCCGGCTCGAAGAAATCCTGGACTATGTTTCGCCTGCAGATCTAGAGGACTACGAAACCCGCGCTTTCGCTGAGGAGGCTGAGCTTTTGCAAATCACCCGCGAAGCCGATGCGCAACGAAAACAGGAGGATGCTGAGAGGCGCAAGGAGAGAGCGAAGCGCAAAGGAGAGGTGGGGTGGACGGAGGTCAGCGATGGCGAGACGGGCGAGGATGGCGAAGAGCGAGGCAGGCCAAGACCAAGCTACAAGCAGGTCTTCCAAGTGGCTAGAGTGAGAAGACGGAGGAGAAAGCGCGACCCCGTGACTGGAGAGCTGCTGGATCTTAGTGATGGATACGACGGCATGGTGGTGCAAGGTCCACTCCCGCAGGCGACCAAAGAGGAGAGACAAGGTCGGCGACAGGGAAAGCAGTTAGTGGCCACTGTGGAGCCTTACGAGAAGCCTAAGAGGAGACGACGCCGACGGCACCCACAGACAGGAGAATTGATGCCATATGGCTGGAAGTACGATCCCAATGCTGAAGCGGTTGCTGGTGTCGACAGAGTGGCCACAATGCCCTCAATGCATCGACTGAGCCTGTCACAGCAGCTCGGGGACGAACGCGAATCGAAGCGACAGAGGATGGACCTGGATACTTCGTCTTCGCTGCGCAGCAAGAGCCCTGTCGTGGAGCTACCGAGCTCACAGCGAATGTCTTCATCTGCAGCACACAGCAGTCCGAAAGGAGACAAATGCAAAGCGAAAGCCACATCAGCACTAAGCTCGTTCCAACGGCACGCCGCGATCAGCATCACCGATACTTCTGAAGAAGACGACAGCATGGAAGACATGCCGCCCCAGAGTACTGTGAAGCCCAAGTCGCCCATCATGCGCCGCAGCACAGGAGGCTCAGCACTGACCCGACAGCCTAGCACCTCAGATCAGTCGACCGAATCATCCGATGACGAGCACCCAGCGCCTGCAGCTTTGACGAGCCCTGGTCGCAGGGCAGAACTGCCTGGCACTCCCGTTCAGTACATGCCGCCATTGACCTCCATAATGCACCCTACAGCCGCCTCGCCACCTTCGCCTAGTGCTACTTCTCGTTCAGACTCGGACGAAGAGGACTATGTTATCGAGGGTATCTCGAATCATGCGCTTTCGGACCCTCGCACGCATCCCAGTGACTTTGGGAAGAAGCCTATCATGCTGTATTTGGTCAAGTGGGAGGGGTATGAGGAGCCGAGCTGGGAGCCGGAGAGCAGTTTTGGGGATAGGGAGGTCATCCAGGCGTATAGGCGAAGGGTGGGACTGCCGCCGCTGGCATGAAAGTGGTATGCAATGATCACTATGCTGGGCTGTCGACGGCACATAGGTCGGCCGTCATTGACTTTAAGCTCCCCACACGGACAGTTGCTGTGACCAATGCAGCTTGGCAAAGAGGCGTGACCGTATTTGACACATGCGAACAAGACAAGTGCTCATCACAGCAATGACGATGCAGAACGCCCGGCAGTTCTGAGATAGACTTTCATTGGTGACACTTCCACGTTCCGATCTCAAAGCTTGTCGTGCCGTCCCTCTTCCACTGTTCCCCGCGCCACTTCGGCTCCACACCCACACTTCCCTTCCACACTTCCCTTTCCTTCTCGGTCGGCTTCCGCTTCCACCACCCCTTCGCTGATTACTGACTCGACATTGAATCTAGACCTTTCCTTTACACCATTGATTGTTAGCATCGCCTACACATATTTCTCCGACTTGCGAAGCTGTTTATCGTGAGCTCGGGCACGCAGTAGACAGGACATACTGTTTCGCAACAGCGCACGACGCGGCATGCAGCCAAGCTGGCTGGTGGCACAGCCAGCACGATAACCCCTCCGCGCGGCCACGCTTTCAGCGTCGCTCCCTGGCATCATCGCAACGTCTTCTGCGAGTCGCCTGAAGTAGCGGATCGTCCTTCGCCATCATGGCGCCCGAGCCGCCGTCGATATGGACGACTAGCATACCGAATGAGTCGCCGCGGCTGGTGATTGTGTGTATCGTGTTCTTGCTTCTTACGACCGCGGTGGTGTCGGTCAGATTCAGCTGGCGATGGGTGCATCGACAGCGAGGGCTGGACGATGTGATGTGCTTGTGCGCTTATGTGAGTGTTGTTCGTGAAGTGTGAGAAGTAGGTGTTGATCATGGCGGCTAACGCGCAACTCGCTGTAGACCCTTTTGTTGCTTGCGACCATCTTTGCCGGTGTGAGCGCGCACTATGGCTTCGGCAAGCATATGCGTGATATTCAGCCTACCTCAAGCAAGGCTGTGCAGGTGCGTGACGATTACCCATTCTTAAAATAGAGGATATTGATCGGTCACAGTTCTTCTACCTCTACCAGATCTGCTACAAGCTCCTCGGCATGTTCACGAAACTCACGTTCTGCTTTCTGTACCTTCGAATCTTCAATCAAAAGTGGTTTCATCGACTCGTCAAATCCATCGCTTCGATCATAGTCCTCGGATCCCTGGCCTTCACGCTAGCCACAGTGTTCACCTGCATCCCTGTGCACAAATTCTGGAATCGCAAGATCCCAGGAAGGTGCACCAATAACACTGCATTCTGGTTCTCGCACGCTGCGTTCAACACCTTCTTCGACGTAGTGATCTACATCCTCCCAATGCCCATGATCCGCACTCTCAAGCTCGCGCGAGGCCAGAAACTCGGACTGATCTCGATCTTCTCGCTCGGCGCCTTTGTCATCGCGGCGTCGATAGTCCGCATGGTCATGCTACGTGGGAGTGCGCTTACGAGAGATCCAACCTGGGGCTCCGTCCAAGCACTCATGTGGACGGAGATTGAGGGCAACACGTCAGTAATCATCTGCTGCCTGCCTGCTCTACGCGTGCCGTTCCTGAATGCATGGCACCGGGCACGTGGCGCCGGCCGGAGACCGGACACGCCTCCGCAGATAATGCGGGCTCATCATCATCGAGACTTGACCTGGGATGGACGGCACCAGTCTATGTCTGAAGCCCATCACCCATCGGCTCCTAGTAGGGCTGTGCAGTCCAACGTTCCTGCCCAAGGCAAAGCCTCTCCTACTTCTGGCTCAGGCGGATCGAAGATCTCGCGGTCCACGGACTCGTGGTACAGGCAGATCCTCCATAGTATCAATCGCGATGACATGGAGGAGGCTGAGCCCATCACCAGAGTTTTAAGCAGCGATCATCAGCCGGCTGCCACGGCTGAGCACCAGACCACGAATGAGCCAAATATGCTTGAGTTCGGCATGGGCTGCATCGTCAAGACTACCGATGTGCATGTCAGCACCACGCAAATTACACCTCGAATCCCGGGAAGGGCGCTGACGCTGCAAGAATTCTTGGGCGATGGAAAAGGGAGCTGAGGGCATTTTAATTGACTTATTGGGCGGCATGAGCGACTTTAGCGGGCGGTGTTGGACGGACTGGCGTTTTGGCAGTCAGGGTGCATTATTGGGCTTGGGTGGTCTCGGAGAATATCCGTTGATCTGATTTGGTACAGGGGTTTATTGCAAGCACCAAGTAAAATTTGCGAGCTTGGCTCCTCACATGCATGACCTTCACCTCCTTGCTGTTTACCATGGGCTCGCTCATTTGAACATGTATGTAGCTTGTTCGCCTTCATTTCGGTATCTTCCAAAACACGACTCTTCACCTCTATGCATCGGGAGCGGCCCGTGCCATTGCTTGTGCACCCTTATTCCGTTGACCATCACAGCGTTGACAGTCACCCCTTCGCATCATGACGTTTCTTGACCTCACTGCCTTCACTGATGGTGTCAGAAATCTCACTTGTGATATGATGAAAACGACTGATGCGGCATCATCTCCTGAGTCGGCAAGGCGATGCGGTGCGCGATGAGCCTCAGAGGCTGTGATGAGGCATTTTCATTCCAGGGATACAAAATGCCTCATGTTAACCTTAAGCGCCACGCGCAGCAACACCTCATCGAGCGGGATGTCCGTGGCTGGAATTGATCGCATAACGAGATATGAATTCGGGTAATCTCTCTGTCTTGCGCAGTGGATCTTTCTGGCGTCGCGTTTTGCGCCAGATTGTGTCTCGAAATCACGCGCGTGGCGTTGCAGCTCTGATTTTGTCAGGCCACGCACTGCCTCATTCCCACGTGTGTGGTGTCAAATGGTAAGTTTCACGTGCGTGCGCTCATCCGCGGCTGATGCTGGGTCGCCCTATGTAGAAAAGGCTGGTGGCCCACGTCGCATTTCTAGTTTCCTGCCTTTTTCTCTCTTCCCTCACTCGCCCTCACTCACCTTGACGCCTTCGTCAGGATGTCAGCAATCATGGAAAAGCCTACGATCGCAAGCGACGATTAGAGAATGGGCACCGACCTCGAGCGTGGCCAGACTCGCGGGATCCAGTATGCCGATGATGTTGATGGCCGCCGCACACGCAGAGCGTCGACAAGCCGGAGTCGCAGCAGAAGACGTGGTTCGATGGACTCGATGTCGATTCGCCAAGCGAGGCGGAGCGTCGACCCTGCTCTTGTACTCCCTCCTCAGTATCGCACGATGTAAGCTTTCTCTCACGTTTCGAGAAGTTCGCAAGGCGCTGATGGTGGTATCCAGGTCATTCAATATCGAAGAAGGCCGCCGAAAAAGCATGAGAGCCGAGACAGAAAAGCTGAAAGAGTCAAAGAGTTCGAAAAGCAAGAAGGGCGCGAAAGCTGGAGACGCGAAAATCGAGTTCAACGACATCAAGTACCACAAGACTCCCCTTGACGAGCTGTTCAGCCAGTTCTCGAGCTCGCGCGGCACCGGTTTGACTAGCTCGAAAGCTGCCGAGCTTCTCAAGACAGTCGGACCCAACCAGCCTACTCCACCACCCTCGCACTGGGTTCGCCGAACGCTCGGCTACCTCTTTGGCGGCTTTGGCGCCATTCTCTTCATCGCTGCTATCCTCGTCTTCATTGCCTGGAAGCCACTGGGCGAGCCAAATCCCGCAATCGCCAACCTGGCACTCGCAATTGTGCTTATACTTGTCTGGGTCGCACAAGCCGCATTCTCCTTCTATCAAGACTTCAGCTCCTCCAAGGTCATGGAATCGATCACTGGCATGCTTCCTGACAAGTGCATCGTCCTTCGTGACAGCCAGCAGGTGAACATAGATGGTACCGCAGTTGTCCCGGGCGACCTCCTCCGAATTACAATGGGCAATAAGCTGCCAGCTGATGTGCGCCTCGTCGAAGTCTCCCCAGATGTCCGGTTCGACCGCTCGATCTTGACTGGCGAGACGCTACCACTATTGGGATCCGTGGAGTCGACAGATGACAACTACCTCGAGACTGCGAACATCGGCATGGCCGGCACCCACTGCGTTTCTGGAAGCTCCTGGGGTCTTGTCGTCGAGACCGGCGACCGCACAGTCTTCGGTAAAATAGCTAAGCTTACGAGTGCTCCCAAGGCTGGCTTGACCCCGCTGCAGAAAGAGATCTTGATCTTTGTTGGTGTGATCGTCTGTTTGATGGTGACAATGGTAAGCCCACACTAAATTCTGGTCTGTCCAGTTTCCAGATGCTCTGCAATGCTCCTGTCGACTACTCTCTTGTTGTTCTCGGCTACTCTCGAAGGCCTCTCGAACACAGAACAGCAGCAATGGTTCGACCCATAGTTGCGCAAGTGCGGCGACTCAAGTTTGGAGATAGCTCACTGACTTTCCTCTCGCAGATCCTGGTCGTCATCATCGTCTGGGTCGCCTGGCTCCGTAAGGACCATGAAGGCTGGATCACAGTGCCGGTTCTGATTGTCAGCTGTGTATCGGTGGCAGTCGCATTCATTCCCGAAGGTCTGCCCATCGCCGTCACGGCAAGCTTGACAATAACAGCCAAGATTATGAAGAACAACAAGGTTCTCTGCAAGAGCTTGAAGACCGTGGAAACGCTCGGCGCCGTCAATGTCATTTGCAGTGATAAGACTGGAACTTTGACGAAGAATCGCATGTCAGTGACGGACTACATCGTCGCCAAAAAGCCGAACACTGCAGGCAAGGCCGCTGCACTCTACGAAGACAGCAAACCTCTCCGTGAGCTGGCCAGGATCGGCGCCGTTTGCAATGCCGCAGAGTTTGATGCTTCCACTGTCAGCGAGCCCCTGGAGAGTCGCAAAGTCAACGGAGATGCTACCGACACTGCAATTCTTCGCTTTACCGAGTCAATCACCGTGGTCAGTTCTCTCCGATCTGCCTGGCGCTCAATCTATCAAGTCACCTTCAATAGCAAGAACAAGTTCGCCATCAACGTGGTGCAGTCTGCATCGGAGAAGGAGAAAGACACCGTTCTCATGATCAAGGGCGCACCAGATATCCTCCTTCCCCGATGCTCGTCCTATGTCGACACTAACGGGTTCGTGGAGAAGATGACAGACACAGATCGCCACGAGATGGAGACTATCAAGGACAAATGGTCATCTCAGGGCAAGCGCGTCATTCTGCTGGCGAAGAAGAACCTGAGCGACTTGGTCTTCGATCCTCAAATGCAACCTAGAGAATACGAAAACGATATCATGGGTCGCGCGACTAGCGAGCTGATCCTCGTCGGCCTCGTTGCGATCGTCGACCCTCCCCGCGATGAGATACCAGAGGTCATCCAAACCCTTCGTACTGCTGGCATCCGGGTATTTATGGTGACTGGCGACTTTAAGCTCACCGCGACGGCCATCGCTCGCGAATGCGGCATCATCACGCAGCCAAAAGACAAGATCGACGATGTGACTAACCTGGCATTTGAGGACGACTATCTTGAGAGTGCAGGGATCAAGGAGGTCAGCTCCTCTGACACTGATCGAGCCCATGCCATTGCCCTCAGTGGTGCAGATATCGACACTCTCAGCGACAGCCAGTGGGACAAGCTGTGCAAGTACGAAGAAATATGCTTCGCACGTACCACGCCGGATCACAAATTGCGCATCGTCAAGGAATTACAAGCCCGCGAGCTCACAGTTGCCATGACCGGAGATGGTGTGAATGATGCACCCTCACTTAAAGCAGCCGACATTGGTATCGCCATGGGCTCCGGATCCGACATTGCAATGGAGGCCGCCGACATGGTCCTTCTTGAGAGCTTCGCTGCTATCGTGGAAGCTGTCAAGTACGGTCGAGTGGTGTACGACAATCTCAAGAAGACTATCGCCTACCTCCTACCTGCTGGCTCCTTCTCCGAGTTCTGGCCCGTGCTTACCAACGTCTGCTTCGGTCTACCGCAGATCCTGTCGTCCTTCCTCATGATCATCATCTGCTGCTTCACTGACTGCGCTGCCGCTACTGCGATCGCATACGAAAAGCCCGAGGCTGATGTGCTTACCCGTCCACCGAGAAACGCAAAGAAAGACCGTCTGGTTGATTGGAAGCTCATCATGCAAGCTTACGGCTTCATCGGCGTCGCGGAGACGCTGTGCAGTTTCGCCATGGCCTACTGGTACTGTCAGCGACAGGGCCTGCACTTCAGTACACTTTGGTTCGGTTTTGGAGGTTTAGAGCCCGGTGAAGACCAGGACTGGCAGACCGACGTTCTCAACACCGCAAGCTCGATTTACTTCGTGAACTTAGTCGTCATGTAAGTGTGACTGCAGCTTGATCATATCCCTTCACCTACTGACCCTCTGCACAGGCAATGGTTCTCTCTCTTTGCCATCCGCACCCGTCGTCTCTCCGTCCTACAACACAGCATCAACTGGTACCTTCCGCCAGCCATCGTCTTTGCTCTGCTGATCGCCATTCTCTTTCTCTACGTTCCCAAATTCCACAGCGTACTGGGCACGGCTCTCGTGCCAGTGGAGTACTGGTTCTTGCCCATGGCGTTCGGCACTATTATTCTCTTGATCGAAGAGGCTAGGAAGTTTGGCGTTCGGAAGTGGCCTGAGGGGATCTTGGCCAAGGTCGCTTGGTAGATGAGGATCCTGTTGCTTTTGAGCAAAGGAATTCGGCCAGGATCACAAGAGCGAAAGTGTTTAGACATGCATCGATTATATACTCGCTGCAGAAATGCAGGCGACATGTCGTCGCTTCTCAAGGACTCTGATGCGTTGGCAATGCTCCTGTAAGCTTAACCACAAAGGTGAAATACAGGCCTACCGTATCTATGAGAGTGCAGAGTCCAGCGCGGTACCCTTGGCGAGTTTGCTGTCTCTCACACAAGTACCAAATGACAGATCTACTATTGCAGGTATCGTCATAGCAGCATAAGCGCATCTAGATCCTCGGAGAGACACTCCCAAAGTCCGGGCTCTCATGTTTTCCGCTAGCCCTCCGCTACACGCATTTATCTCCTCGAGAACGGAATCATGGCTCTGTTAGAAAAGGCAAGCGCCAACTGATCTTGCGGTGACATCGCCTTGAATCATGCTCTGCTGCCTTCCTTGCTGACAGCAAGATGTCGCAACAGTACCGACATGGGCGGAAATCTAAGCGCTGCTCTCGGTAATGGACGTCTTCTCGCCGTTGAACAAGCGGATCTGGTCCTTCGCCGCCATCGGTGCTTCCGTTCCTCATAGGCGGGGTTTCAGTTGATGCATCGGTCGCCGTCACGATCACTGGTCTTCGCCCCTTTTCATTTCGCTCTCGATGGCCGGGTAGCCCTCTCCTATGCACGTACATGCTCATCAGTCAGCGCGGTACTCCATGGCCTACTACGGAGAGGCGAAGAGAATGGAACTCGGGAGTCCGCACTGCTAGAGTATGTCAAGTGGGTTCGAAAGTCATGATACACTGCAGATCGCTCTCGTCGTCTATTTGCCCAGTCCTTTCCCCGTTATCTCGAACGCCGCACTTGACATTTCAATTCACTACCGGCGAAGGCCCAATGATCGTCCGTCGATCAGCCCTGCCCGTAGAGGTCCCACCGACCTCGCTTTTCGCCAGATGGAACACCTCGTCCTCATCTTCATCGCTATCGGGCTGCACAGACAGTGCAGGCACGCCCGGCCCAATGACCGTCTGCCTTTTCTTCTTGTCCTCCAGACCTATGCTCTCGTCCTCTCGTAGCACCGAGCCGTCCTCACTAATGACGAGACTCTCGCTGCCGACGCTACCTCTGGTGGCATACTCTCGCGCTGCTTCGGCGTCGGGTAAGAGCTCGCTGTCGACGGTGCTTGCGCTCCTGCCGATGCTGTAGGTGCCCTCATCGGTGCCATTGTCCTCTCCCATGCCACCATCCAGGTCTTGAACTAGAGGGTCTCTATCCTCACGGGTGGCCGCATTGCCGAAATTGAACGAGCTTGACTCTTCCCGAGGGGAGCGGGCTTGCCACTTCTCGCGGCGAGCTCGCATGCGTTCGTTTGGCCAATCCTCGCCGAATTGGATCACACTTGCCTGCTTGCCATGTAGGATAAATCGTCCTTTGGCGCGCTCGAGACCAGGCGTCTCGTTGGCGTCTTCATCCATGGCATCCGGGTTGGACCGGACGGTCGACTCCGACTCCTTGTTCTTGCGATGATGGCCGCGCGAAGTGGGGCCTTGCTGCACGTCGCGCAGAGTCTTCTGTAAGCTTCGTCGAGCAGACCTGTGCTTGGAAGTCGAGGACGTAGCATGGTGATTCGGAGTCTGGGAAGAGCTGGCTGTTGCTGCTAGGCGACGAATTGGGTCTCCGGGCTCCGCGAGTGGCGTTGTAAGGCTCATGGCTTCGGAAGCGTGCGGCGAAGATGGTATACCGGACAGAGGTCGCTGACTCGATGTGGCGGAAGAGGCACTCCAGCTTGGCTGGCGGTTCGAGGTATTGCTCGCTGCTGTGAGTAGTGTGCTGGCGACGGAGCCGCGGTGCTTGTCCTTCGACTGTTTGCTGACGTCCATCTGGAGAGGAGGCAGATGCCAGTCTGGTCCGGACTTCACGGTAGGCGAGGTCTTCGTGCTCGCCATTGGCGTTCGAAAGACATCGTCAACGAAGTTGTCCATCGACTCTGTGGTATTGGCCCGAGTCATGAAGGTTGGCAGAGCTGCGGTGTGCGCTTTGATGCTTGTCGGTGACACACTCTTGGTTGGACTCTGTGGAGCGCTTGGTGTTCCCGCAGAGCTTCGTGCGCTTGTGATTGAGGCCAATCGAGGCAGCTCCTTGTCCTTCTTCGCTGTCTCTGGTGTATCCGCGACCTGCTCAGACTTCTGGTCCTCCTTGTCCTTCAAGCTTAACAGTTCACTCGCACTCACGCCATCCTGCTGTACGTCAAGGGCCAGAACGTCCTTATGGCATTTCACCCTCCAACAATCTCGACGAAGCCACTTCAAGGACGCGTCGGCGCGAGATGCCGCGATCATGACAAGCTCACGCGTCTTCGGAGAGATAGGTGCAAGTATAAGCAGATGTCGAGCGTTCCGCACGAGCTCGTCCAATTGCTTGGTTATCTTCGCAATCTCCTTCTCGCTCTCCCTGATCTTCTGCAACATGATCTGCCGCCTCGCAGCTACAACTTGCTTCGTCAGTGCAGAGCTCAGGACTCGGTTGTTGATGACCACTTCACCATCCGGCGACTGCACTGAACGAACAGACTTCGTGGAGTCCAGTCTGTGGACATCACGACTGTCGTCGTTTCCACCGATCATGCCTCGTACTCGAACACCAGCGGCACGGCATGCAGCAGCGTAGTTGATAAGACCAAGCCAGTCGTGAAGCTCCGAGTCGCTATCAGCAAGGAACACTTCTTCTTGTCCACCAGTCCTGACAAATGCGAAAGCGTTCTTGTGCTTTGTGTAACTTGCGTCCACTAGAACGACAGCGTCGTCGGTCTTGATGAGCGCATCGGGCTTGAAGTCTTGCAAAGGCGGCTGGAAGGTGACTGGCATTCTCGGCGCGCCATGTCGTTGATGTGTCATGAATTGATGCATCAAGCCTTTCGCCCAGTGTGCGTTCTTGAACAGGTAGAGTTGAGAGCCAGTCAAGATTGCACCCCATTCTTGCCATGGAGATCGAGTCTTTTTCCGCTTCGCCGACTTGCGCCACAGAGTGCCAACCTTTGTCACCTTCAAGTCCACGATGCCTTGCTGAGTATCAATCGGAAGCTGCGGCTGCGTGTTGTTCATCTGGCTTTCAAACGCTGCAGGTCTCGACCTTGCCGATATGATCTGCAGTGTACCGGTGTGTGTGAATGCTCGCTGAAGGTAGACCAAGTCAAGAGGCTTCTGTCCATCTAGGTAGTGGAATGGGTCCTCAAGCTGGATCTCGTCTTTGATTGGTGGTCTGAGCATCTCCAGCTTCTGCTCTATGAGCAGATTGTACGGATCAACAGGTCCAGTCGGCTTCTTGCCGTTAGTGTCGGCGATCGCTCCCTTCAACTTGCTCTTCTTCGACTTGAAGTGCACAGGCAGTACCCTTTCGCCGTTGATGTCAACTTCTTCCTCATAGTGCACGAACGGAGTGTAGCAGATATTGTCGTAAAAGCATCCAAGTATCTCTGCATCTACTTGCTGGCCCGAGGTATTCTTGACGTAGTCTTCCTTCGTCATCTTGCGTTTGTTGTTCTTGTTAAAAGCATCAGTATGCAGCATCATCAGACTGAATGCGATGATGTACGCTTGGTCCGGGGCAACGAAGATACCAGGATTACACTCGTGGTATCGATCTGCGAATGCCTGAATCACACGATCTACCTGCTGAGTTTCTTTTGGCAGCTCAGCTTCCAGCAGAAACTTTCGCAGGGACATGTCGATTGGCTCGCCGAAAAACGCGAATCGTCGAGTGTAGCTTCTCAACACTGCTTGAGCAAATGGATCGGATGACTTAGACAGTATCCCTGCAATCATGCTGCGACTCACAGCACTTTCCAGTCGCTCGAGGTACTTGCCGGGCGTATCGCCTTCTTCTCGCTCCGGCACTACCAGGGCCTCGCGACTTAGCGCGAACGAGTTGGACTTACTTCGCAATCCTGGCGAGCTATGCCTTGGCGAATCCAAGTCCGAGTTCATCCTAAAGCGCGAGAGATTGAAGATACCACCAAGACTGCTTCTGCCAGTGGTTGATGTCGAATTACGCGTGCTAGCGGTCAGCGCAGGCGGTGTGTCCATACTTGCGCGTCCCCAGGAGCTGTTTGTGCTTGCGCGGTCTCGCATGCCGAGACGCGTGGGCGGATGTAGAGGTGATCCGATGGAAGAAGATTGCGAATGCCGTAACGCATCTCCACCGAGGTACATGCCAGGCTCCACGAAAGACAATGAGGACTGCGCCACTGCAGCGTGTGGTGATGCAAGCTGACTGTGATGGCGGTGCAACTGATTCCGGGGCGGACTATATGCATCTGTGTGCCGTCGCTGCAGATTATTGGGAGGTAGACTCTGCAGATGATCCGGCGACTGCAAGCTCTTCAATGACACTCCACTGGTACTTGCGCGTGGTGTTGCTGGTCCACGATCTGCACCAGTGGCTGAATCCTCCGGCGGCGCAAGCTTGATAGGTAGCGGGAAAAGCGAGTTGCGATTCTTGTTGCGCCGCGGCAATTTGAAGAATGTTGTATGCGTGGAGACGAGGTGCGTAGTAGTCGTAGTTTGCCCATACAATTGCTCGCCCTGAGAGCTGCCATGGCTTCCATCAGATCGTGAACTCTCGGAGAACCGTGGTACAGGGATCGCGAGTTCTGTATCAGCATTGTTGCCATAGGCAGGAGGCGCCTCCTGGTTGTGCTTGGCATTCGCCGCGGAAAGTCGCATGAGGTCCTCCAACCCGGTGCTCTTGCCTTGCGCCCTACGCCAACGCAAAGAACCACCACCACCTTGCTTATCGCGTCCTCTTGATTCATCCATTGACGACCTGCCCTGAGTTTCGCGACTTTTCACCTTTGACAGAGATCGCATGAAGGGAGCTTTGCGAGGCTTATCCTGGCTGATCTCCGGCTCACCCTCGAACGTGGGAGCAGTGGTCATGATGGTCGGCTGTGCCATGCTACCTCCAGCGAATGTAGGAGTCGCGACAGTGGCTGTCGTTGGCTTCGTCTCCGGGAATGCACCAGGCATTGGAGGCATATCGTAACTGCTAACCTGAGACGCTTCCGCTTCTTCTCTCGCCCGGACTGCAAGATGGCTCTCCGAGTAGTTCCTGAACCTCAGCATACTGAAGCGCTTAGCTCTGGCAGTCTCCGACTTGCCCTTTGGCGAGTCCGGCAGATCACTTCGCAGTACTTCGTGAGAAAGCCTAGATGGCCCTTGCTCGCTATGTGGTCGTCCATTGCCCGTGAACTCTGGCGGCGCCAACGAAGACGTCGCCGGCCGGACAGCCTCGCTATCGTCATCTCTCCGCTTGCTCTGTTGACTATTGCTGTTCGACGTGAACAGATCCAAGACGCTCCGGCGATGGCCGAGGGTGGAAGGCATGACCAGCATGCGACTTCGCAGGTACTCTGGGCGCAACCATTGACGCCACTGTAGTAGTCGCACGATGCGAGAAGGTCATGTCGGTTCCCGCGATTGCAGCGAAGGGAGGGGTCGAGAAGGTGGAACAGGAGAACAATCGTGTTTCAGAGAGGGTTTGAGGCCCAGTTGCTTGTCCCGCCGCCTTGCCTCATTCTCAGCCCTACGGCTACGGCACGTCCGGACCGCAGCACGTGGGTGCCAGGGATTCTCCACAGCTTCTTCTTTTGTCATGTGCAAGCACGAGCTGCGATTGGAAGTGTACACCTCCCACTGATAGAAATACCTAGCTTGCGTGGTTCTATGGTACCCCGTTCAGCCCGCCGTGGTGATAACCTTGTCGGAGTAATGGTGAGAAGCTCTGCGACGCCCCACAGTGGCCGACTCACGCCATGCAGGACTACAGTCTCAAGATGCGGACCATGGGTTCCGTATTCAAGAGAGTCTGCTGACAAGATGCTTCCTTGTCCAACATCTTGTTACAGTCAGGCTACTGCTCCGACTGATTCCACAAGCTTGCTACGGAAAAGAGTGAGGGCAGCTGCCATCGAGGTCTCCCATGATACGGTACACCAGTGGGCGTACAAAGTGTATGCACCCGCCCGCAAGCAAGCCGTGCGCAATTGTCCCAACCTCATGGTCACTGAGTGATACCTCTTCCTGCCTATCCAAGTCTACGATCCTCCACAGTAGACTATGTCTGCCCAAACATGCATTGACGACATCGCACAAGTGTTGTCTATAGTCGAAGCAACATCGAGAACTACAAGCTGTGAGCGTAATCAGAAAGCTGTGCGAGTGTGATTCCTATTGAAGGCAGCAGCAGCATCACACTCGCGACGCCGTCAATTGTTGGTTCTTCCTCACCACTGGCCTCTATCACAACCCGAGACGCAATCCTTCCATTAACTCCTCGGATGTAGCCTTCTGTCACATGCTATCGCCCGGGCTTGCTCCGGCGTATCTCGCGAAGTCTTTCGCTTCTACCTTATGTACCCAGCCGTAGAACGATATGAAGCCGCGAAAGTCACCAGGTTGGCCGTAGTCGCATCGCGCACTCCGGGCGCATATCGCGTGGACCCGCTCGAGAAAGCACCGATATGGAAGCGTGAGATCGCATCCGCAGATACTCGGACGACGAGCGCTACAACTCACATGTTATCATTCTGCTTTGGCATCCGAGAACTCCATGTGGTCCAATCGCGCTGGTAAGGCTTGTTGTCGGAGGCGCCGGATGACAGCTGATTTTCTAGAGTCATTAGAGCTATTGCATTCTCACATGGCATTCGCGAAAATGCTTTCCCTGCGCAGAGCGGAGATTTTCGGAGGAATAACATGTTCACGCATGTTGAGGCTCCCATGCATGTAATACGCCGATCAGGTGACTTTTTCAGGTGATCATCTGCATTGCTATGGGGATGATGGTGGGAGGTGCGGGGGGTGGGGCGCATGGCGTTCTGTGGTGCCTGAGCAACATGGTGGACAAGAGTGGCCATCCTGGTGTAATGCTTGAGATTCTCGTCCGTGGCGTCTAGATCTCCGAAGGCCTGTTGCTGGGACGCATGAACCACCTGCGGTGGCTGGGATGTCGCTGTGCTGACTTTGGAGTGGATCATCACCCCATGGCTTGTAGTCTCGAGGGGGAGAGCGTAGCATTTTGATGATGACTGAAGTGATGCCAGCGACTGACGAGGAAAGCAGCTCATGAACATGATGCACCTTACCTAGTATTCAATACTGTACCTCGCATTGCGCCATCATCACTACTGAACTCAACACGATACAAGTGCTTCACGAACAACTATATGCACGACCTATCGCCCCGCAGCCCCCGAGCCGGCCTCACGGCACCGTAACGAGATCCAGAGTCGGATGTAAGGTGCAGAGCTGCTGCAGGGCGAGCTTGGGACATGTATTCGCAATCGACGCCACCAGCCTCTTTGTTTGGAGCGCGGGGTTCAGAAGCTGTGGCCCTCATATCGATATCTATATAAAGGCCAGCCTGCGCAATACTAGTTGCAGCCCGACTGGGCTGTGCTCGTGCAAGTCACAATCTAGTCGGAGGCCTCATCAATTTCTGAACTGAGAGCAATGGCTGGCGAAGCTATAGGGCTAGATCTATCAATGGCACGGCTTATCCCAGTTTCATCAGTGTAGTTAAGTTGTGAGCTTCTCGACCAGGATCGAGGTGCATACGATATGCAGCTGAGAGCGGGCAAGTTCGGCGGTCGTGCATGACGCGAGATAGTGGAATGGTGTGTTTGTGGAGGCAACCACACATCAACTTGTCCTATGTCTTCCATGAGGATTCCAGGACCAGAAGTGCTATGATTTGATATAATCTCCAGGTCGTCATGGCATGTCATCGCAATGCGGAGATGATGATGCGTGTCGATGAACAACAACGTTCGCTGATCGCAATAACGCATCTTCGGCAAGGCTCCAGAAAGTCCGTCCTGCCATTGCACGCGCAGAGTACGATCAAGCGGCAACGAAGATCCCTGTACGATCGCCTGCCGCGGCGGCAAGGACATGGAGCTAGCGAGGTGGAGCTGACAACTAGCGGCACTTGGTGGCAGATCCGAATAAAGTGTTGCGGCCGATGCTGGTCGTGTAGATCAAGTTGTCTGCCATCCCCACCTCGCTGGCACCCATCAAATAGGAAGGTTCGATGGTGAGTGTGTTGCAAGAAGCGAGGGTGAATTTCAGCATAATAGGATCTCGACGGAAAGTGAAGACCGCGATACTTCGTCGACCCCAACTGTTCCGCAGAAGCCGAGACTCCTGACATTGACGCCTCGACACTTTTGTACCTGGGCAGGTACTCGGCGCTACTCAACTTCATCGCTCGCAAGCCGCGTTTCTGCGTGTCTGTGATTCTCGACCGCGTCGAAGTGCATCTTTTTCATCGCTGTTCATCATTTGTTCCGATCGACGTCAATTGCTCGAGCACGACGTCAAGCAAGCAAGCCGAACGAAACGCCCACGTAGCACCGGAGCCGAGTCCTGGCCACAAACTCCTCCACCCGGAAACCCATCGTTGACCGCTTGCATGGGAGCGTCAGTTTCGCGATAGAGGGCAGAGGCCAAAGGGAAAGATTGCTGGAGGCTGGTGGATCACAGCTATGAAGTTCACAAGTCTATTACGGATATTGGCCGTGCAGGCGATCGCACCACTACTGGCCGCGAAGGCATTAGCACAACGGGATGATTTGAGCCAGCAATACTGCTCGAGCCAGAACACTGCGGACGATTATGCTGCTGGTGAGTTGCAACCATCAGCTGCATTGACGCAAGCCAATGGCACATGCTGACCATACCAGTGAGCAACATCTACCAGTCCAACGGAGCTTGCTTCCAGCAGTGTCTCCAGGACTACGCCTTCGCCATCGTGCAGTATCAGCAATGCTGGTGCTCAAACTATATACCTGCCGAGCAGCTGGGCACGGGGCGATACTCCGTGTCCTGGCTACCCGGACGAGTCTTGCGGTAACAACAACAGCGGACTGTTCGGCTACGTCCCTTTGCGACGACAACCTTCTGGCACTGCTGGAGTCGTCTCGAGTACGCAGGCCTCCTCGACCACACCGACGCCAACACCATCATCGACGTCGACAACACCGGTTAGTACTTCCACATCCACGAGCTACTTAAGTAGCACGAGTGATCCTCCGAGGAGCTCTTCGACGGCCGTTGTACCCTCGAGTTCTTCCACTACGCAGGCCGCAAGTACCACTTCGAGCTCGGCCCAGGTGTTAACATCTACTTCCTCGCAGACCTATACACCTCCGACAACGACTTCGCAGGAGCCTGCAAGTACCACTGCTGCTGCACAGACGACTACTGTGAGTACGCCACCACTGCATATCGTCACTACAGATGCTGACAACCTCACTTCACAGACCTCGACCTCATCCACAACGAGTGCAGCTCCGGCTACTACTTCGTCAAGGACTCCATCATCAAGTTCCACCTCCGCTGCCGCTGCCACTACAAGATCGACCTCACCCACCCCGGCCACATTCACTCCATCTCCAGTGGTCTCCACACGCGTTGTCACCTTGTCTGGCGCGGTCACCACCGAGACAGTCACTTCGACACCCGCGGTCTTCCCGGCCGCAGCACCCGCGTTCACCGAGAACAAGCGCAAGTCCATCTCGGGCGGTGCCATAGCTGGCATAGTGATCGGCGTGCTACTACTCCTACTCCTTCTAATCCTCGCCATCTTCTTCCTCCGTCGCCGCAAACGCCGCGAGTCCATCTCCGAGATCGACGCCGCGACGACTGGCGCCGGCGCCGGCGTCGGACGCCGCAGCCCACGCCGTAACGTCAGCGTGCTTAGCAAAGTCGGCTTGCTAGCGCGGAACAACACCACCTCCCGCAACCACCAAGACATGTCAGAGAATCTCTTCGACGACAACAACCTTGCCACGGGCCAGAACAGCGTACGGCATAGTATGCTCTTCAACCATGGCGGATCTGAAGGCATCGCGCCTGTGAGTCCGCTTGCGGCTGGTGGCTATGCGAGCTCAGGACATAGCTATGGTCAGGAGAATAGCAGGAGGTATAGCCGACCGCTTGTCTACGACCAGAGACTCAACCCCAGTGCGCTGTGGGCCAACGCCGAGGCAAACGGGAGTCGCGTGAGCATACAAGACCACGCGGACTATAGTCGGAGTGTCGGTGGCAGGCTCGGAGTGGTGAACCCAGACACGAGAAGCAGTTTCGCGAGCTCGAGGGGCTAGACGACCGGGATAAGAGATGTCAGGAAGCGATATGAACTGGTTTAGCGTTGGCGCTTTTTGGGAATTGGAACATGTGTATATGGGCTATTGAGAAACGGAAGATACATTACAAGACACGAGATGTGATGAGCAGAGACGGCCGGCTATCGGTCTTGTGTGGAGGTAGGGTGGGGGTTGAGGAAGAGCTAGACTCTCGAAATGTGGCAGGACTATCGTTGATCTTGAGATAGACATACTCTTGTTCTTGGAGAAATGTACAGACGTTCTACTCGGACGAGGTCGCGTCTTGGAACCGGATATGTGCCGCGGGCTTGATTATGGCTCACTCGATACTTTCTTTTTTTCACTCGCTACCTATTCCTCTTTGCTTTCTTCATTCTCACCTCAGTCACCCCGACAGCAAATCAAGCCCGAGGAAATGATCGACTCCGATTGCCTCCACTAAGTGAACAGCAGGCCAGGCGTCCGCTATCAGGCCAACGATGACTGCGAGGCCTTCACTGCCCTGTGCAACTCACGACCTTCATGCTCCGATCACGTCTGGACCATAAGGAAGACGACACCAGCACGTCGAGATTGGTGTCCGCGCAAAGTGTGTACAGAGACACGAGGAGATCTTTGTCTGGAAACATCCCACAAGCACGGCTTACTTGGCGACGTGACAAAGCAGATGGCAGAGATTCTCGAACCACGTTCGGACCGTACCCGTGGAGGTGGACGCGAATCGTCGCCGCTTCGACTTGGAAGTAGGGTCTGTGACAGACCCGGGAATGAGAGCAGCAGGTTAGCAACAAATCTCGCGTGAATGTCTCATAGTCGCGGCGTGGAGAAATGCATCCGGAGGAAGCGTCTCATCAACCTTTGGCGTGGGAAGATCTGCCACTGTCGAAGAGACGAGACGAGGATCGTAGGATGATCACTACCAGCAGACTACAAGGCGATCGTCAGAGAGTATGCCAAAGCTGCCACTCTTGATATTATGCGCCTCGTCGACCACCACTCGCGTCGCCAGGATTACCGTCGTTCAGTCTACACAGTAGACTGTGTGAGACAAAGACAGACCACGTCCGCGACGCGACGTAGAGATGCCACCACTAGTGGCCGCTATCTGGCAGATGCAACACATCATTGGACGCTGGCCGGTGCGCCACAGCCTCGGCGAGGGCAATGATGGTGGTTGTGGTGATGCCGTGCTGCGGTGTATTGCCGTGCTACTGTGTGTTGCTGTCTGGGCTGTGCTGCTGAAGTGGGTAGTACTCCAGCGTCCAAAGCAGAGTCCATACACATGGATCATTGTCGTAGTATCTACAGTACGATAATAAGGCTTGGTGATACCCCCTTGTCCTCCTTTTCAGTCGTGGCACTCCTTGACAGCTGCGACACCACAGCAAGCACGGTGCCACCACTAGATCTGGCGACAACGTTCTGCAGACGACTTACACTGTGGGCGTGGAAAGATGAGCTGAGAGAGCAAGCTGTGAAAGTCTTGCGGCTTCGCCGCCAAACGCTCATGGGTGCGACGAGGAGGCGCGTGCCGGTGGAGGACCTGGGTACATACATCCGCTGGAGTGAGATGTGGGTGAGCTTTGCTGTTGTAATGAGGTACTCTGTCAGGCGAAGATGGATCAGAGTTAAGCGATGAATCCACGCTAGTGATGGGTATCTGGGTGAGTGATCCTGCTTGATTGAAGCCGGACTTCACTGCCGTGCCGTCATCACGGAGCCCTTCTCAATGACCTCGCCTGACCGAATGGCTTCGCTGTAACGTGTGCACATGCTTGCTTCCATTGCGCGGTGCTTTCACTAGCGAAGCGCTGACTGTGGTGAGGCTCAGGGCAGTAAGTATGTAAGTCATACAGGTTGCTGAACGTTGGGAGCGAAGTAAGCATGTCCGACGCTCTGTGGCTAATTGCACAACTGCACGCGAAGGACTGTCCTTGCCATGCTGTCACGAGTCTCTCGGGCGGTGTCGTGTTGAGTAGGCCGAATATCCGGAAGACCGGCGGCGGCGCGGATGCATAAGGTATGTCCGGCGCAGAAAGTCTGCAGGCTGCTGCGCTGCAATTGGGCCCACGCAGGCCAAAGTCTGTGCCTGCAATCTTAGCATCAAAGCATAGTCGAATCGTTCTTCAGTCCGCATTCACCCCATCCTCTCCGCCCTCCACTTCCTCCTGCCGCTTCTTCTTCCTCTCCAACAACTCCTTCAATTTCTTCGCCACCCCAAAACTCCCACTAGTATCCTTCCCACACTGCGCACACCCCTTCTTCTTCTCCTTCATATACCTCGTCATCGCACACCTCTCACAGAAGTAGTGCCCACACTTCGTCACCACAGGCATCTTATAGTCCTCCTTACAAACAATACATTTGAACGGAATGTCCTTGAGCATCTTCGCCTCGTCGTCGAGGTGGTCATCCTCGCCAGCTTTGGGCTTGCCGCCGGCTTTGTCCTTCTTCCCGGCTTTCTCCCACTCCTTGTCAAGCTGCCAGCCTTGCTTGTAGTCTTCTCGCGCGTGCAGGAATTTGCAGCTATCGCCGAAGCCGCAGAAGCCGGTTTGCTTGTAGTCTTTGCAGACATCTGGGGCGAAGTCTGTCGTGATGATCGCTCGGACGTTGGAGGGTGGGGCTTTTACGGGGCCGAGACTGGCTTTGGAGGTTGTGGCTGCTGTCGAGGGCTGAATGTAGGATGTTGAGGCGGTGGGTGTAAGGTCTGAGTTCTGGGTTGGCGCAGCCGTGGATGAGGTTCGCAAGCCGGCATCGGTGAACCAGGTGCTTGAGCGAGTGGCGTCTGAGCTGGCAGCTATCGCAGTGCTGCGATCGGCCGTGACTTTTGTGGATTTGCTGAGGTCTGTGGTATGGCCTTGACCATTTGCGGTTGTTGTAGTCAAGCCAGTCGTCTTCCGTCGCTTCGCCCGTGTGCCGGAGGTCGAGTCGTCGGAGGAGCCATCGGAGTCCGAATCTGATGCTGGGGGAGGGGTCGCAGGCCGTTTGCGCGCTGTGGAGGACTTGGGAGCGCGCTTCTTGAATGCTATAGGAGCAGTCATAGGGGCGGATTCGGCCATGATGTCGAGTGTACCGATCTCAAGAGTAAGGATGCAGTTTCGGGGCGAGATCTATCCACTACATCCCTCATAAAGCATGGAAGTCTCCAGATCTACAAAGCTGACTAAAGCGTGGCGCTGATCTGCCGGCGCGGTGCGTTCCGATACAGGAACGGCCGGCAAGCTCGATCTGGCTTTGCCGATCTTTGTTTACAGTGGCGGTGCAAACGCTGGCTTGATTTCCAGGTTCAGACCAATCTTGGGACAACATGTGACGAAGCACTCATACTCACCTGGGGTGTACGATCAGATGAAGATCATAGCACGTACATCAGCAGCACGAGACGGCATCTCAGCAACTCTGCTCACCGCAGGGCTGATGACGAGACGATTGGCTGAAACGCGGGAACAGCGGCAGATTGCGCGCTTGGGGCACGGTGATGTGTTGACAGGCGCGAAAACAGAACGTTCCATAGTAAACCTAGACAGCCCCTCATCGTGTTGATTATCAGTGTGTGTCGATCTCATGGTATTGTCCCTCGTTCGTTGCCATATCATCTTTCCGTTCTGCCAATTACCGAGCAAGTCCAGCGCCGCGGGTAGATCGTGCAGCGGCCCCTCGCCAGCGGGCATGTGTGTGTTGACCCCATAAACACTCCACCCGAGACCTGCCATCCTTTGACCGAGACGAGACGAGGCGAGACATTGCGCTGGAGTGGTGCGATCGTATTGCTACAATAGGACCTCACTGTCAATCTCGCATGTGATGCGCCCATAGCACACAATCATGGCCAATCCTCTCGCCCCCATCTCCCCAAACGCCGACCCCTTCTCCGACAACACGCCTTCTCTACCACATCCCGCGCCCTTGCGCTATGCCTCCTTCGATGCGTCGCAGAACGTCAACTCGCATCAATCGCCAGCGCAGGCCAGGCGTGCACTAGAAGCGCATCTTCAAGCCACAGACCGCCGAATCCATGATGCATCAAAACTGGGCACGACTCTTTTGCAACAGCGCAAGGACTTGGCCACGCGACTTCGAGAAGTCGAGGAGCTGGACAAGGAGAACCAAGTCCCTGCCGAGCTGCAGAACAAGCTGGCAGAGCTGGAGAAGGAGTACCATGAAGTTGGGAGGGAGAGTGCGAGGGCTTTCTTGCCGAAAGCCAAGCCCGTCAATGGAGGCAGTGAGCAATCTGTCTTCGAGACGCAGGCGAGGAGCTCACCGAGTAAGGTCGCTGCGCCCTCGAGAAGGCAGCGGAATCAGCCGACGAATCGCGTGCATGATATTGAGTTTGCCACAGAGATTAGTACTCAGTTGCTTGCGCAGGTCAGGCAGCTGCAAGGAGCGCTCGCAGAGAAGGAGGATGCTCTAGAAGAAGCGACTAAAGGAAAGGGCCAATTGGAGAATGAGTACTCAGGGCTGAGCTTGCGGATGAAGGGCCTTGGAGATGAGCTGCAGCGATCTAAAGACGAGAATTGGACGTTGGAGACGAAGGTGCAGGATCTCGAGACTGGACTCCGAGAGAGCGGCGACAAGGAGCACAAGCTCGGCCTTGCTGTCAAGACTCTCGGGAACGAGCGCGGCGTAGCACAGCAAGAAGCCGAAGATCTGAGAAGTCTGCATCAGAAGACTGCAGACGAGCACAAGACGATCATTCGCCAGCACGAAGGCGACCTCCATGTTCTGCGTCGCGAGGCCACAGGTCACGAGACGGAGAAGCAACGCCTGCAGAAGAAGGTCGATGAGCTGACATCTCAGAACACCGAGCTGGCAAAGGCTGTCTCTTACCGCTGGAACGCAGCAAACAATGTTCCTATCCTACCAGCAGGGGGCGACAACCTCTCCTCGAACTCCGACGCTGATCCGGAGCCCTCGGAAGCTGGCTCACCGATCAAGAACACCCCAGCCCGCGCTGGCCATCTCGAGTCCGAGACTCTCAAGTCTTCACTCACCCACGCCCACCGCATGATCCAGAACCTCAAGAACAACATCCATCGTGAGAAGACGGAGAAAGTTGAGCTCCGCCGCATGCTGAATGACGCCAGAGATGAGCTGGAGGGGAAGCGCAATTCTACGACTGGAGCACAGGTGGCGAATATGAGCAAGAAACGTCGCTCCGAGGCCGAGAATGCCAAGTCCAAGAACCGCGGGCTTAAGCCTGGTGACAGACTGGGCGCGAATAGGAGCTCAACGACTGAAATATTGGAAGATGGTGAGGATTGGGAGGATCACGAAGCTTCGCCTACGAGATCAAGATCCACCGGCGGCATGAAGATGCCAGGCGCGTTCAAGGCGAGCGACTCGGAGACCACGGATGCTTTCGAGACTGCAGACGAGACTCGTGGCACCGAGACCGAAGCATTCGAAACCGGTGCCGAGAACTTCGGCGACGACAGCGATGAGCTCACTGAGACTGAAGGGCCTGCTCGCACCGCTCGAGGACCTTCTTACTCCTCTCCCGGCATCGCGTCGAGCTCATCGAGGCCAAGCATGGACAAGAGGCAATCATACATGTCCACCGCCTCGACGTCAGCAGGCGAGCACTCCGACAACTCCGTCTCTGACGACGAAGACCGTCCGGCCGCCGTCAGCACACCTGTAGCACACAACGGCTCGAAGTACCGTCTTCGCATGTCTCGGCACCTCGCACCTGGCAGTCGCAAAGGCAGCGCCCGCTCGCCAGGCGAGTTCGGCAGCAGCCCAGCCGTTAGCTCCGACCGCGGCACGCCTGTGCCAGTAGGCATGTCTCTCGGCGACGAACTTGCTGGTCTAGACTCCGACAGCATCAACGGCAGCGCCCGATCCTCGCGCTTCTACGACGAGGAAGCTGAGGCTGGTGGGGACATGCCTTCCAGCCCGCCTACCCAGATTCTGGACGAAGGCGTCCGGGACAGAGATGTTGATATTGGTGCGCCCACGATGCTGCCCTCTTCGCCGAGGCCGACTGGCGAGCAGGCTGTGCTGGCGCAGCAGGCTAATGCTGCGATGCTTGCGCATCAGGGTGTAAGGAGGAAGGTAGAGATGGTCGATGCTGGGGTTATGACTGAGCCTTGGGAACCGAAGGCTGCTGCTGCTCCAGTCACGGAGGATCATGCAGATGGAAGAGACGGCGGTCTGAAGAAGAGAGCTGTTGATGTTGTGGGCGGTGCGCTTGCCGGCGTTGGACTGGGCAGTCTCGTTGGGCGAAGGCATGGCGATGACGATGGTACAGGCGTCAAGGAAGTGCACGGCGATGCTGGTCCTGCAGTCGTCTATGCGGATCGAGATGTGCCCAGTGGCCCCAGCCCCGAAGCTACTGCTGAGGCTGGTGCTGTTGAGCCCAAGGCCTTGCGTGAACGCGGCTCGCTGCATACACTGGCTGGCACTGCTTCCACGCCAAACGACGTTGATGCAGCACGCTCGCCAGTACCTGCCCGTGCAGAAGAGAAGGTGTTGTCGTCTGCTGCGCCGGCATTACCTGTACCCAACCATTTGTCGAATGGCTCACCTACGCTGCCGATTGCATCGGCCCCTCAAACGCTCGCAGAACCGACGCAAGTCAAGCCCGAGCCTATGAAGCTGCAGCACTCTACGATCATGACGCTCAACGAAACGGAGCCCACCGCGAGAGCGCCTCGACCAAGCACAGCTCAGAAATCTGAAATACCACTCGTCGCTGCTGGCGCCGCTGGAGCCGGCGCGCTCGCCGGCTCAGCACTGACATCCAGCCATGCGGCGAAGTCAGTGGCGCCGCAGCAATCCTTCAGCTTCTCACCGATGATCGCGCAGGCCGTCGAGCCAGTAGCCAGACCGGCGCGGACTAGTAGTCTGGCCGGCGCTGCGGGCGTGATTCCTGGTACGGAGACAGCAAGGCCGGGAGCTGGCTTCTTTGCTGCTGTGCCGCTGGATCAGGCGAATGGAGGCGTGTCCAGAGAGATTGAGCATGTGCATGAGAGATTCACTTCGCACCCTGGGACGGCCATCACGACCGAGGGTGATAAGGCTGATGACTTGCGCCTGATCGAGCCGAAGGTGTATGGTGGTGTGAGGGGTAGCAGGGGGATTCCCACTCTCGCTTTCGGCGATGAAGATGAGGAGGATGTGCAGCGCTCGATGGTACCGCGGCCACTGCAGACTGAACAGCGCAGCCCACGAACGCAGGAGCTTGTTGAGCGTGGGCGACCGATCACAAGACATGGCGAAGACACCCCTGTCAAGGCGGTGATGGCAGACGAAGGCAGCCAAACCACTGTCAGCGGTGAGGAAATCGACCGTATGCTGCGTGACAAGAGTAAGGTTCTGCCCACGGCAGTAGCTGCGGGCACCTTTGGTGCGTTCGGCGGCGCAGCTGGTGCCTTCATGGCTTCCGGAAGCCCACGCCGCTCAATCGACAGCGCAGCCACCGGTGACTTGTCGCAAACTCGATCAGGACCTCGTCGACCCGCAAGCGCAAACAGCATGCGCAACAAGAGCCTCGCTGCCCAGCCGCCTCTGCCTGCAGATCACAACAGGAAGATCATGACAGCCGCACAGACTACGGGCTCTACGCCTGCAACGCCTGTCGCCGTACCTGGCGCAATGGGTCCACCCATGTTCCCCGCGAGCGCCATGCGTCCACCTCGCACCCCAAGCGATCCTTACGGCCATGCCACTGTCTTGACACCACAGCGCGACGGCACCACACCTCGCGCTGTCAAGGCACCTCAACACCACGCAAGCGTCTCCTCCTTCGCCTCTGAACTCGACACGCGCTTCAACATCCACCCCTCGCGCTTCCCGCCAGACCACCAACACCCGTCCTCCACCGATCCTCGGATCATCCAGGCTATCACGCAGACGATGATCGGGGAGTATTTGTGGAAGTACACCCGCAAAGCAGGAGGTGGAAAGCAGTCCAGCACGAGACATAGACGATTCTTCTGGGTCCACCCCTACACCCGCACGCTCTACTGGAGCGACACCGACCCGTCCCGCGCCGGCAGCAAAGTCCTTAAAGCCAAGTCCCTTGCCGTGGAAGGCGTAAGAGTAGTAAGCGACGAGAACGTCAACCCCCCAGGCCTCTGGGGCAAGAGCATCGTAGTCGTCACACCCGGCCGCGAGATCGTTTTCACGGCCCCCACCGGCGCGCGCCACGAAACGTGGTTCAACGCTCTCTCCTACCTGCTGCTCCGCACGGGCGAGGAGCGGGACAAAGACGTCGCTGAAGACACCGGCGCAATCACCGAAGACGACATCGCGGAATTCAACCCTGGGGCCAGGGAGAGGAGGTCAACGGACTATCGCAGCGATAACGAACATCAGGGGCTGGGGTTCTCGATCAAGCGATCGCTGTCGCGGCTTACGAATCGGCAGTCTTTTAGCTCTTACAATTCCCGCACCACAGCTCGCACGGCCTCGCCTACGAAATTCGACAGGTCGGAGAAGGACAGGACGTATCCGCCTCCAGTCCTCTCGTTAGCACAACGCCAGTCCCGTGCCGCGAACGCTGCTTCGCCTTCCCTTGTCCCTACACAGCACGAGGCGAGTCGCTCGACTTATCGCCGCCGTGCTGCCGAGCCGGAGACACCGGGGAAGAGCGAGGGCAGGTTCGCTAGTATTACTTCACGCTTCTCGTCTGCTGGTCGAGGGAGGGAGAGTTTCTCGACCAGGAGGGGTGGGGCTCAGAGCGCTATGAGTCAACGGAGTGAGGGGGTTTATGATGCGAGTGTTGTTGACGGACGGGCTAGTGCGGAGGATTTGAGACAGGTCATTGAGAGGAGGGAGGTGGAGGGGAGGGGAAGAGAAGGAGGTGGGGGCGTGGAGGACGTGAGGAGGTGTTGTGATGGTAAGTTCCTCCGCTTGTGAGTGTGGTTGGTTTTGGAGTGATGCTAATGTTGTGGTTCAGGGAAACATGATGTCGGTAGTCTTTCGAGGAGAGGTCGGGCTGGGCATAGTCACGGGCATAGCCATGGACATCGGCATGGGAGTGCGCAGAGTGGAGGGACTTTCTCGTCGAGGGGTGAGGGTGGGACGGTGGGGAGTAGGCGGTGAGGTTCGAGACCTGCTGGTGGGCTTCGGAGAGAGTGAAGTAATGACGGAGTAGAGGGTAACGGGTTTCGTATGTCACGTTCTGTTCTAAATGGGGTAATGAGAAGAGGAGCACAGTCTGAGTGAACGCTTGAATTGAAGTTCGTGCAGCCATGCTACGCTATCGAGCTCGTTGTCTATGATGGTCTTACACTGACGTCCCCGCCGCCGAAGCCATACCCAACCCCCTGATGCAGCGCAAGTGCAGTGACAGCTAAAGCTGTGTGCCAAATGAGGGTATCTCCCTGAACGCCTTGCCAGTGAACAGTCGTCACCCCATCCCCTTTCACGGCCTTACCGCCTCACAACCCCCAGTCCTCTGCCTCCCACCCACTCCCCCCCTCCTCCTCATCCGACGTCCCATCACTCCCCACTCCCGCCCAGACGGCTCCCTCACCTCCCTCCCCGTCCTCACTCGGGTCGTCATACAACCCCTTCGCCACTTCCCGGATCTCACCATCCAGGCAGCGATAGTAGAATCTCGCCGGCAGGCGAGGGCCGACGATGGTCTCGTCCACCACTTCGGGCCAGGGAGTGGTGGAGCAGGCGTCGCCGGGCAGAGGGAGCGGCGAGGCGGGCACGGAGAGCAGCTCCGAGACGAGGTCGGAGAAGACGTCGCCCAGCGTCGAGGGGTTGCACGCCTGGTTGTAGTCGGAGATGCCCCGGAAGGCGAGGGTGATGGCGGGGAGGGCTGGAAACGGGTTAGTTGAATGATTCTTGGGGTCAGGCAATGTTGGGAAAGGGAGTGTGTCTACCGGAAAGGGTGTCCTTGGGCTGGACGGCGACGGGGAGAACTGCCTCTACAGTCGCAGGAACGACTTCGGCGGAGCTAGCCTTTGGCTGCTCGATGAGAGGAACTACCTCGGTGGCGTGCTGGAGACGCGCTTCGAGGTGCTTGATGCGGTGGGCTTGACGATCCATCAGCTTCCGCGAGGGCGAGGTAATAGTGGACGGGTGAATGGATACGTACCCGTGGTGCCAGTAGGCTGCGCCTTGGGCTTCTCGACCTTGCCACTCACGACCACATCGACAAAGGGCACGTTGACGGCCTTAGCTCCCTTGGTTCTGATGCTGAGAGTCTCTCCACGGGCCATCTTGGGCGGCTTGAGGTAAGATAGAGGCTGTCGAAGATGGTTTCGACACGGAGAAGGCTGTTGGAGAGCAGAGTCGGAGAGCTTCTCGATGTATGGTCGACTAGGTACTCTCGGTGTCGAGGTGTCAAAGTCGAAGTGCAAACGAAGCTGCTAGAATATCACGTGAACGTGTTGTTGTGATCGGCGGCACCCGCCACGCCAAGCCTTCCGCCCTCCGCACTTGTACAAATACTTTCCACGCGCTGCGCTTCACTCTCCACTCCACATCAACATGCACATTGGTATGGCTCGCCATGTCCGCGGTACAGGCGCTGACCGAAACGCTCATCTGCTGCGCGTAGGGCAGTTTCCGAATGGTGTGCGTATTGCGGTACTTCGGCATTGGTGCGGGGGAAACATCTGCAGGGCGCGTACAGCCCGAGACCACCTACAAGAGGTCAAGGAGACCTGTCGACCCGACACACAAAAGGGTATCGGCAGGAGGAGACACGAATGGGGAATCACCGCCCGCGCAACCCCTTTCTCCGGACCTGTGGAAAGGGCTGGGGGTTGGTTTGCATGCTTCTTCCTTCTGTTACCACATACCTTCTACCTCAATTTGCCGCGGTCGGCCAAGCAAGGAGGGAGCTATGCCAGGTATCTACTCGGTCTCATGCTTCTTGATGAACGCTGACTTCGAGGCTCCAGCAAGGGAGCCAAGCACCATAGGCGCATGTCGCCTTCGATTCATTCTTTTTCATCGTGGCGTCTGCCCACCAGCAGGACAGCGGAGAAGAGCAAGTCGACATGAAGGGCGAACAAAGCAGCAAGGCGAGATTGAACGCACCTGGAAAGGCAGCGAAGGAGAGGCGTGCATACTGTATGGCATTTCTCTACAAGTCGTTCCTCTCATCCCCAGAAACCTCGAGACTGTCCCATCTGTTTCACGCCGCCCGGCAATTTGGCGAACGGTTTTGAGACCACGGTATCAGAGGATGCATGGCGCAGTCCGCTTCGAGGCACTCTTCAAGGCAGCGTAGAAGATACATGCGAAGCGTGGGAGACAAAGCGATATACCGCATTTGGCAGGACGGCGTACATGGCGCACAGCAGTAGCAAAGCTCGTGATCGAAGATGAACACAATGGAATTCTTCAAGTCATAGGGATGTAGACGTTGATTTAAGCTGTCAGTCAAGTCTCCACCATAGTGCCGGAACACCTAATTGAGATTTCGGCTACGCTCGATATGGCTATGGGAGACTGCACTCCTTGCCCGCCATCATATCATCCGTCTATATCAATGTACAACACAGCGTGCTACACATCGCCACCTCCTCTCGGTGCTCAGCTATGGTCGATCCAACGCGACGTGTCCACACCGTGGGTGAAACGCGCAGCGCTCGCCGTGGGTGCGCATGAACACGTCCACCGCTTCCAGAAGCTGGGCGGCTCGCTATATCACGGTGCTACAGCGCCAGTACGATGCTTCTTCTCCAGCTTCTAGCCTATAGGCTCAGCATCTGATGAAAAAGGGTAAAGCAAATCGGAGCTACTGTGAGTGGGCCCATTCCTGGGCCCTCCAGGTCAGCAAGCTGTTCAACAGGTAAGAGTACGGTGCGATACCTGGCATGCTCATCTCTGTCTTGCCACCTACGCAGATCTGGTGCGCAGGCACGATGACCGAAGCCAGTAGAGAGAAGGACAAGTCGGCGCAATGTGTGGCAGGTATAACGAAGAAGAAGGCGGCAATCCCCTCGCTCCACCCGGTCTGACACAACTTCCCCAGCAAGCGCCTCACCCGAACATCGCAAGCAACCTCCCACATGGCGCACGCACCCGAAGGCATGCGACACATGTTTGGCACCGCATGACATGCTAAGGGGCGCCGACCGGTTTCTTGCTGGACTCCATGAGAGCTTCGCGTGGTGAGGCTCAGGCGGTGTTTCCTCGTTTCAAGCTTAAGCTGCTGGGTGCCCTTTTGGGTGTTGGGTTCAGCAGGTTTCATATGCCGGTAGTAGAAGTCTCGGGATGTACGCTCCCTCCAGGCTCTCCCACCCTTACGGCGTGGTACCCTGTGGACACCATCGAACAAAGATCTCTTCACACCATCATGGTGTGCCTCTGATCGATGCCTTGACCTGCCTCTGGACTGCCGCTGATGGGAAAGTGGAAGTGGACGAGGGTGTGAAAGCTCACAGCTTAAGTAGTCTGGAGGGGCGGCGGGATCACCCTCCCGTCAGGTGATGACTCACGTTGTGATCCCGTTCACGTCAAGTGAAGGCCAATGCCAAGCTGCCAAGATTCACCTCAGCCATTCGAGTTCAGCTTCGCCGACCCAGCGGAACAGCACTCCCCAGCGACTCGACCTTGCTACATCGACGAACTCTTGTACCCTATAATACCCACTCCTCTCCTCGATCGTCATCATCATCATGGTCCGCGAGACTCTCTCCGCCCGCGCTCGTCTGGAGACAGGCGTGGCTCGAGTGATCCCACAGTCACTGCAGAACTTTGTCGCGCACCCCATCGCGGCACACAAGGCTGCCAAATCAGAAGCGGCAATGCATGACGGTAAATTCTCCTAGCTCTCACAACACCTGCTGCCCTGCGCATGGACTGATACGCAATCTCGACGGTCCAATATGAAGCGCATACGCCCTCGGAAGATCACTCCCCCACCGACTCCGCCGTGCAGTGGTTCCAGCCGCACGTGATTCCCATCCATGCCTCCGCTTCACTCCCTATTCCGACATCTTGTACGTCCACGTGCCAATACCAACGAGCTTGTGTAAGCACATGCTAATGAGATCACAGCCTCCACATTCACTTCACCGTGGTTCAATGGTGAAGTCTCACTACCGATCGGTGAGAGCCGCCTTGCTGGCAGTGTCAGGGCTCTGGAGGAGGAGTCCAAGCACATCTTCGCCATCCCAAATTGGAGTGCTCACAGCGGCCATCTCATCAACTCGCGCATCTTCGAAGCCTTTGACAGTGGCGCCGAGGAGTTCGAGGGCACCCTCACTCAGGTCGTGGAAGCCGTCGCTCCTTACTTGGAGCAATGCGAGAGCATCACCATCCCTTGCCCCGTCGTCTACCTCAACGTTGCCAGCAATAGCGAGATCATCAAGTCCGTCTTCACCCCGGCCGACTTCACTAAGCGCATCCGCGAGGCATGTGCTATCAGAGAGACCTTTCTCGACACATGCGAGGACCACGACTGTGAGGCGGACACCTATCAGGTGGATGCTTCAATTCACAGGGTCTTGCACGTGGTCGGCCAATGCGCCAAGGTCGCTCATGGCATCACCGACGAGGACCGCAAATTCGACCTGATCATGGATATCACGGACCTCGGCGACATCGCAGCTCTCCTCTTCTGTCACATGTACAGCAGTGAGGACCTTGCTGTGAAGCACGAGTCCTATTGTCACATGCGTGCTGCCATCGCTGCCGTGCGTGGCCACGATCACATGTTCCGCATCCGCCGCATCGACTGGCACAAGCTCAAGCTCGAGCACGTGTTTCTCATGGAGGATGAGGCGCAGGAGTGGGTCGAGGGTGACGAGTACAACCGCCTTCACACCGGAAGCTCGGGTGATGAGGTTCTGTGCTACGAGTGAAGGCATGTGATGGCACGAGGAGGGCCCTGTGTCGTAGGGCTGAAGAAGGGAACAGCGGAATAGAGCATGGCGTCACGAGCATTGGGCTTCATGGCATCATGTGGTAACACAAGCTCGCATTTCTGGAGCATCTTCTGGATCAAGAGAGTGGGTTCTGCAGGGTCTTGTGATGTCACGGCGTTATGGGATATGTTCATGGGATCACGGGCTACAGCACATGGTAGCAGGGCATGGCAGCATAGATCTGGCGCGAGTTTGCCTTCCGCGCACTATACCCCCTGCCCGCGCGAGGATTGGCGCATCGACACGAGATTGCTGGGGCGTCTCATACGCATATGCTGTGTACGATAGCATCATTACCTTGTACTACCACAACTTCATCTCTTTCTCCTTCTGCCTCACTGTTGGCCATGATGAGCAGCTCTTCCCATTGTACGGACATCGGTCTTGGACCCAACGCGTACAGGCGCGGTCACGGTGCTTAGCTCGCTCTCCAGGTCGCCTGTGATCATCTTCCACTGTCCCGGCTTCCGCGACCGCACCATTGCTAAACACTACCTTCATCAGGAGAGCTTCTCCACGCGGACTGTATCTTGTCTCCCTGTCACGGCCGTATGTTAATCTTGCGACTGCTCGAGAGTAACTACACTATGCTGACATTTCGTATGTCGGCAGTTTCACGCAAGCGCATACCGATATACGGACATTGCTTTGAGATAAAGATCGAGTTGGTGAAGGCATAGCGCAGCTTTGACAACAGTACTCAAGTTATGTTCACAGTACGTCGCCTTCTCCGTGTCTGAACTCCAATATGCAGACGCCTCGCTGACATGATATAGGATCTCAATACATCACAGTATCTTCATAGCCTTCCGAGTTATGCTCGTCGTCGGGCTCTGCTGGCCAACCGACCTCTGCTACGCTCTCAAGTGGTGCGCATTCTCTCAGTCGGGGACTACGTGGCTTCACTGTGCAACGTGGGCTTGTCACAAGAGGGAGCACAGTGCACTCGAAGGCGTAGGTCTGGGCTTCCAGGTGACTGACCCACTCTTCCTAGTTGTCTGTTATTACACAACAAGCATCTGTCCCACTCCGGAGCTTTGCCTGCGCTGCGAACGGTTCTCCGAGTTCTCGAGGGTTCGCTGGCTCAAGGGTGCACCAAGCCTTCTTAGGCGCTCGAGTGCGCCACTATAGTGTCGCAGTGTCACTGCCTGCTGCGGTATATCCCAGGAAAAGCTTCGCCCAGAGGCTTCTTTGTCATGAACCTCTATGGCCTTCGCCTTGGGGGTTGCAGGCGTCGCCGTGTGTTTATGCAAGAAATTGCTTACTTACGCTTGAAGGTCATATAAAGGTAATGATGATCCCCTGCTTCTCTTTCTCAGGTTTCCAATATCCCGCCGGGCACTCAGATACGTGACACAATGCATTCGCCACTATCGCTCAGCTACTGCTGTGTGCTCTTTAGCCTCTGTACCGTTGCTGTTGCCGACTGCAGCAGCAAAGCCCTCAGACTGGAGGACCTCGAAGCACTCAACCTGACTTGGGTCCACGCGGACAAGACTGCGAACACCTCGATCGGATGGATCGTCCCGCACGAGAAAAGACAAGTGGGTCAAAGACCAAGCACCTTGTCCTACTCATGTTATGGTATGGAAGCCAGTGAAGCTGTCATCGAGCCATCTTGCTAACAAGTAGGCCACTCCTGGCCTTACGCAGAGCCTGAATTCATCTAACAACCAGAAGTCTACCGTCGAGACTTCATCGAGGCCCAACTGCGAATCGAAATCGGCCCTCTAGCGAGGGGCAGCAATCGGAAAAGTTACCCAGCCAGCTTCAAGGACCACGAGGGCTTCAACCTTCTATGCGATACTGCCGAGTTCCACCAGCAGCTTTTCGAGTGGCCTGTGAAGTCCACGGGCAGCTATTTTGGGCCCGGCAAAGATCCAGCATTCGATCGCTTAATTGTGGGCGGGGTTCCCATCTGCCTTCCGGGCAACACGCCATGGACTTCTGTGATATTCTGCGGCTTCATCACGCACAGAGACAGGCACAACCCGACGCAGTATCTGCCGAACAACAGGTTTGATCAGTGTCAGATAGTCCCAGGCACATGCGCAGCTTAGTCGTGTGGTCGCCGTGGACGTGTTCGTCGATGGCATGGATGCCGTTGGTGTGACAGGCAAGGATATGGTCGAGGGAGGGTGAATGTGCTATGCGCTGCTCCGATGCTGCTACTACCCTGGTAAAGTATGGTGTGAATCCAATACAAGCTCGGCCACTTACATGAGCACGCTCGTCCTGATCAATACTCGGAGAGCCTACCTGAGAAGCCTTAACGCAGCTATCTGTAAGGCTTCCGAACGACATGGTCTGGTGCAGCGCTGTACAATTACAGCGCATGTGGCTTGCTAGCATACTTCAGGGTATCAATATATCACCGTATCCTCATCGCCCTCCACCATGTGCTCATCGTCAGGCTCTCCTAGGTCCTCGGTATCTGCCACGGGCTGCACAGGAGCCGCATCCTCCACCACAGCCGCAGTCATGGGCTCGGCAGAGTCGTCGTTGGCGGTGCCTGCTTCGTCGGGTGCACAAATCCCATCTTCAAGCGTGGACATCGTAACGCCTTCGGACTCAGTAGTTCTCTCGTCCGCGGAAGCAACATCCGACGCCGGCCTGAGTGTCGGGGCTTCCATCGCATCACCCTGTGCCGCGGCTGCTGATTCCTCCGAGTTATCGGGTTTTGCTTCTATGCCGCCTGCGACTAAAGCATCGTGATCTTCCCCAGGCGTTCGAGCCGGAGCGTCTGCCTGAACGTCCGCCGGAACATCACCATTCGTCGTCTCCGCCGCATCGTCTGCATCCCCGTTGATCATGCTAACGTCTTCCCTTACCACCTCGTTACCCTCTGCAGCCTTTGTTTTCCCATCCTCCGCCATCTCCTCGTCCTCCTCATCCTCCACCACCCCCGCGTCCCTCTTCTGCCTTCTCACCACTTCCACCTCACTTTTCCTCCACTCCCAAGCCCTCCAATATATCCCCGGCTCACTCTCCGTCCTCAAGAATCCCGCCAACACCTTCTCCCTCCCCCTCCCCTCCTCACTCTCTTCGCTTTCCAGCCTCTTCCGAACACCCACTCGACGTTCTCGCAACATTTCAGCAAGCTCAGCATCCCGCTCCGCGCGCTCGGCATCAGCTTTCTCCTGCTCAGCTTTCTTGCGCGCGTCGATCTCGGCGCGGCGGCGGGATGTGCGGTCATCGCAGGAAGAGGGGCGGGCAGTGGGCGCGAGGAGTCCGCCGAAGAGGCGCTTGGCTTTTGCTTTGGGGTCTATCGGGGCTGTGGGCCGGCGGCGGGGTTCTTGGGGGGTCGCCTTGGGGAGGTCGTCACGTGGTTCGTCGGGAGAGGTGGTTCCTGTGAGGTCGTGGCCGTTCAACGCTTTTGAGGAGCTTGCGGTGGTAAAAGAAGCGGAACCAGGGGTCAGGTCTTCGGTGCGGGCGCGCTTGTGATCGAGATCTGGCTCGGGGGAGGGGGATTGTTTGCGCTTCAGGCCATTAGAGGCGGGAAACTCGGTCGCGAGCTCGGTCGCCATGCTTAAGTACAGTTCGTGTAGCGGCGAGCGTTAGTCTGGTGGTAAAACCTTCAAAGCTTCGAGTTGGTAGTTTTGATTGCTAGTATTGTCGCATGTGCACAGGATGAAGTCGCCGACGCATGTTCAACCCTAACCCTGTGCACATGGAAGACGAGCAGATGATCATGTGCGTATTGCCAGCATGTCTTGCATGTGGTCTACTCCTCATGCACCTCCACCTTCGCCCTCTCCGCCCACGTCCCATCACCAGCTTTACACCTCTCCCTAAGCCCATACAGGGCGTCCACAAAAAGCGGCACGAACGTCCCAGGCCCCTGCGCCTTCTCCGCAGCAATCTCGGCAGCAATCTCAAACAACAGCACCGCAGCCAGCGTCCCCATCAGCGTGTCCTCCCTCTCCACAGCAAGCACAGCAGCAACAGTCGTCCCCAGCGTGCACCCGCTGCCCGTGATCTCGCCCAGCAACGCGTGTCCATTCGCCACACTAACAGTCCTCGTGCCGTCACTGATCACATCCACCTCGCCAGTCATGAGAACCACGTTCCTCTCCCGTCGCGCCAGATCCCTGACAACTTCAATCCTCTCCTGCAACCCCAACTGCGCATCGCCCGAATCCACGCCCCTCTGCCTCACCCCCTCAACTCCCGCCACCGTCCTAATCTCCCCCTCATTACCCTTAACAACACTAAACCACCCACCGCCCATCAACGCCTTCGTACCCTCTCTCCTCGCCTCCGTAGCTCCAGCGCCAACCGGATCGAAGACCACAGGCCCGCCAACGGCGTTATAAGCCTCCAGCGCTAGCAAATGATTCTTCCGGATGTCCGGGGTGGTGGTGCCCATGTTTATCACCAGGCTCCCGCCGAGGGCTGCGAGATCGCCGGCTTCGAGCCCGTTGTTGGACATTATTGGGGAGGCTCCGATCGCGAGGGCAACGGAGGCGGCGAAGTGTTGGACTACTAGGTTGGTCATGTTGTGGGCTAGGGGTTTGGTGTTGGCAAGGCGGGCGATGATGGTCGGGGTGGTGGCGATGATGGATTCGCGGGTTAAGGGATCCTTGGAGAGGGATTTGGCAAACGGCGGAGGGGCGGAGACCAGATCTTTGAGGTGGGTGGAAGCAATTTTGGGATCTGATGAGGCCATGATTGCGGAGACGACTGCGATGCCGTCGAGCTTCTTGGATGGCGAGGCGGTTTGGTAGAGTACTCGTTGGGCGTTCCTGGCATTGATGCCGCCGATGCAGACGGTCTTGACGTGGCCTAGATTGTTCGGCGCCAATGAAGAGAGGATCTGCTGTACGCCAGCAGTGCCTATGATCGACTTCGTATTTGCCTTCGTGGCTGTCGAGAAGACAGTGCCCACGCCAAGGTAGTCTGCACCATCCCGTGCTGCCTGCAGAGCTTCGGCTTCTGTGTTGGTAGTGACGCCGATGATGGCATCAGGTCCAAGAAGCTTACGTGCGGTTTTGTAGTCCATGTCATCTTGGCCGATGTGGACTCCTTCGACGCCAGATGCGAGGGCGACATCGATGCGGTCGTTGATCAGTAGTGGCACATTGGCTGCGCGGGTGACTTCGTGCAAGGCTTTAGCTATGCGGATCAGATCACTGGTGTCGCTCGTCTTGTCGCGCAACTGAACAAGAGTGACCCCTGCGTGCTTTTAGATAGATGTCTCGAGATGTTGATATCGAGGAGTCATCTTACCTCCGGCGACTGCAGCTTCGACGACTTTGACCAGGTCCTTGTTGCCCAATATCGCGGGAGTCGAGTCCGTGACCAAGTACAGCGAGTAGTCTACCTTAGGCTGAGGCATCACGGGAGACTTATGATGGTGAAGAGAGGAGAGCAGACAACGAATATGCAGGTGAAATTCGACTTGCCTTTCCCCGTGATACAATATTACCTCATCGCCACAGATCTGCTCTGTAACAAGTTGCGTGCATTTGGTCGGGCCGTATCTTCGCGACTGATAGCAGAGGGGCACAACAATGGAGCTGTCTCATGGGAACGATCCATGCTGATGCTCATGACCGTGCCTTGCAGCGGCTATCAGCAGTTCGCATGATGCAGACCGGAGATGTGCACAAGCATCGGCAGCTCGAGTCATGCGCAGATGTATTGTCCGTACAATGTCTTTGTTGTCGCCGAAAGCGATGCACCATAGCAGACAGCGCCGTGAATGAGAGTGATCAGCTGGCGATCGTCCACATGTCCAGGCGATTCAGATCATACGGCTTGTGCTATCATGGTGAAGGAGAGGACGGTTTTATTGACTGGTAGAGTTTGTCATTCAAGGAAGCACGTGGAGTGGGGCGGAAGTCCTCCACATGAATCTTCCATCGCCGCCTACATTTATTCACCACTCAAACTCTTTCCCACTCCACCTGCAACAACACCGACCTACGACCACAACACCAGCAAGTCACCAGCGCCTGCGATCCAGCAAACACCAAAGCCTGTGGCAAACTGCAAACACTTGCAGGGCCCTCCTCATCAATACCTCCGCCACCCACAGCAACACCACCCAGTAGGGACCCTTCAACACACCAGAAGTCGCCATCGAACATCGGGCAGAGTTTATGTATTCGTCCCGCGCGAACGCCTTTGTAGTCAAAGAGCCCCCAGAGGAGCAGCAGCCATTTCGTATACCGGGAAGAAGTAGTACTTACACCTACCACAGTACGAACGGTTGACCAAGCAAATCGCAAAAAGAAGTCTCAGACACTGTTGCTCTCTACATCCATCAAAGAATACGACTTGCAGGAAACAACTGCATGTCTTTGCCGGTCCTTCTCAGCCCGACAACTCGCGCTCTTCTCGCTACGACCAGCACTTCCAGTACCCAGTAAATTTACCAGCACCACCCAACCGCAGCCATGGCTAGCGTCAATGTCCGCCGCGATATCGCGGATCCCTTCTACCGCTACAAGATGGAGCGCATCCAGTCCAAAGTAGAAGGCAAAGGAAACGGCATCAAGACCGTCATCGTCAACCTGAGCAACGTCGCGCACCAGCTTGCGCGCCCGCCCAACTACGTGATCAAGTACTTCGGCTTCGAACTTGGCGCGCAGACCAACATCGACCCCAAGGACGACCGCTGGATCATCAACGGCGCTCACGAAGCCAGCAAACTGCAGGATCATCTGGACGGCTTTATCGCCAAGTTCGTGCTCTGTAAGGACTGCAAGAATCCCGAGACTGTCATCGTCGCTAAGGATGGCGATATTATCCTTGACTGCAAGGCTTGTGGGCAGCGTACTCATGCCGATCTGCGCCAGAAGCTGTCCTCGTTCATCTTGAAGAACGCGCCGAAGAAGGGCAAGAAGGACAAGTCTACCAAGAAGGCCGATCGCAAGGCTAAGAGGGAGGCCGAGAAGAACGGCACACTTGATGATGGCGATGACAACAGCGGCAGTGGTAATGGCAATGGCGACAGTGGATCCGATCACGCTCAGGAGGATGATGGAGACTATGCTGTCGATGGTGGTAGCGATGATGAGCTCACGCGCAAGATCAACAGCGAGGCTAAGAACCTCGCGGAATCTGAGCAGAAGGATGTCGAATGGTATGTCGAGCTGACTCTACTGTTGGCTAAACATGAACTAACTCGACTGTAGGTCCGTTGACATGTCCGAAGAAGCCATCAAAGCCCGTGCCAACGCGCTTGGCGACGACCTGAAGTCCACTCTCGTTATCGACGAGAACGGCGATGCTGCCGAAGACAATGAAGGTTCCGGTAGCTCTTCCTACGACGAGCTCGGCAAGTGGCTCGACGCCCAGGCCCAGGAGCACAGCGGCATCAGCAACGTTAAGGACGTCGACATCTACCTCCAAGCCCAGAAATTCGGCATTGAGTCCAAGCACCGCACCCTCACTGTCCTCGCGCAGACCCTCTTCGACGACGCCATCGTCAAGCAGATCACGCCTCGCTCGTCCATGCTCAAGAAGATGATCACTTCTGAGCGGCATGAGAAGGCTTTCCTTGGCGGGCTTGAGCGATTCGTTGGAAATGACAAGCCGAATCTTGTTGCGAGCATGTCCGCCATCCTACTCAAGGTTTACGAGAATGATCTCGTGACTGAAGAGACGCTCAAGGCTTGGGCGGGCAAGGCGAGCAAGAAATACGTCGATCTGGCTACTTCGCGGAAGGTGCGCAAGAGCGCTGAGAAGTTTGTCGAGTGGCTTGAGAATGCTGAGAGTGATGAGGAGGAGTCTGAGTGAGGTTGCACATCTGCAACCTTCTCGAGCCATACCTGCTCCGGGACTTTGTTGATGTCGACGGAAAAGTTTGCACTCCCCCCTTCACCACCGCACGGGTCTTTTCCTAGTGCGACGGCTTAGATAGAATTCCACTCAATTGTATCCCAAGATGCTTGTACACTGCGCTGTCTCGTCTCCGCCCCCCGTATCGGGGAATCTTATACTTCTCCTCCAGTAACCTATTCAGAGTACTTCATCGAGTCCACCACCTCAAGGCGAATCCTCGGGCGTAAATACATACTCAACCACGCTGTCGGTATCTCGGCACGCTCGCGGGATCTACCCTAATTGCAAGCTACCAGATTTAGCAGCAAGGCATCCCCTTTGGGACTTGAGGCAAGCCACAACCACACTTCCACCCTGCGTTTCGATACCAAGGGCCTGGCCGCACGCGATAGGCGAGAACACGCGTTGATGGCAGATAGCATGGCGTTCGGCAGCTTTGCGGTGCCATGTGGCAGCTCATATGAGGTAGGATGTTCAGTTCGTGACTCTGTCTCCTATTTGTTTCGTGGAGCGTTTGAGAAAGATGTTTCCTCTCCTGCTGTTGGCATATACCCAGCTCTCCGCTGCAGGCACACTCGCTCGAGCAGCCGCAGCACCGACATGGACTTACAAAGGATGCTACCTTGACGGCGTGAATTCGCGGACCCTAGGCTACTCCTCATACTCGGACTACTCCGTCCAAACCATCCAGACCTGCACGACGTACTGCAGTAACAATGGTTTCAACTACGCGGGTCTGGAGTACGGTACAGAATGCTACTGCGACTTCACACTCCCCAGCACTGCCGTGCAAGAGCCAGAGACCGACTGCAGCATGCCCTGCGCCGGCAACTCATCGCAAATTTGCGGCAACGGGGACAGACTGAGTGTATATTCGAATGGCGGCGACACCTCGAAACCCAGCACGAATCCTGGCCCTCCAGGCTGGAGCTTCTTGTCATGCTATACGGATTCCTCAGCCGCGCGAACGCAAGGCACAAGCATGTCGCTCAACGGCGCCACTACAGTCGCATCCTGCACCTCAGCCTGTGGCAAAGCAGGTTACGCCATGACTGGGCTCGAGTATGGAAGTGAGTGCTACTGCGACGCTATGATCCGTAACTCTCCCGAAGTAGCTACAAGTGGCTGCGACATGCTCTGTGCTGGCAATGTGACAGAGTACTGTGGTGGCTCGAACAGGATTGACGTCTACTCACTAAACGCCGCTACAACACCTCCCACTAACCCCGCTGCGCCACCAGCAGGCTGGAGAGCGCTGGGCTGCTATACGGACGATGCCGGGGCGAGGACGCTGGGAACGCAGAATGAAGGGCCCGGAGGGTATCTAAATATGACTATCGAGGGGTGTTTGGGGGTTTGCCAAGGGCTGGGGTACGCGTTTTCAGGGTTGGAGTATTCGCAGGAATGTTATTGTGGGGGAGGGATATTGAATGGGGGGGCGTGTGCGACGGATCAGTCGACTTGCTATATGCCTTGTCGAGGCAACACGGCGGAGACATGCGGAGGGCCGAACAGGCTGAACGTGTACTATGCTGGCAGCGATGCTGGGGTGAAGGCGTGTGCTGCGGGTGGGGTGGTGACGAGTTCGTCGAGTACGGTGTCGTTGAGTACCGTGTCTTCTACGACCTCTTCGAGTACGATCTCGACGTCTACAGCCTCCTCGAGCACGGTTTCCACAGCCACGACATCTTTGACCACGACCAGCAGCTCCACAGCTAGCAGCTCCACGACTAGCAGCTCCACGACTTCCTCCCCAATCCCAACAACAACTCCCACCTCGACCTCTACGTCCACCTCCACGACCTCCTCGAGCATAACAACCTCTCCCACAACCTCCAGCACAACATGCCCTTCCTTCTGGACATCCATACTCAATGACCTCGCGCCCCTGACGCGCGACCCTAACACCCTCCTCTGCACAGACTTCGCCCGCGCCGCGATCCGCTATGCTTTCCACGACGCCGCAACCTACAGCTCCAAGTTGCCTACTTATGTTCCCGCTTCCGGGGGAGCAGACGGCTCGCTCCTCCTCTCCTCGTCCGAGATAACGCGGCCAGATAACGCTGGGCTGGGGACCTACCACAATCAGCTGACGCAGAAGTTTGCACAGTATCAGAGCGCCGGCTATGCGGTGGGAGCGGCGGATCTGATACAAGTAGCCGGCGCTTTGGCCGTACTTGCCTGCCCTGGTGGACGAATCGGGCGGGTACTCGTGGGACGAACAGACACCACTCAAGCAGCGCCCGATGGTCTGCTTCCCCAGGCGTTCGGCACGGGCAGTGACCACGACACGATCTTCGCTCTCTTCGCAGACAAAGGCTTCTCTGCACGCGATCTCGCTGCCCTCTTAGGCGCTCACAGCACGTCGAAAGCGAATTTCCAGACCGCCAATGGCTTGCCCAAGGGCATCCCTCAAGACACCACTCCTGGAGCGTGGGACGTACAATATTATAACCAGACGTACCTCCCTCCTGCCGATGGGAGTATCGGCCGCTTTGACAGCGACATCAATCTAAGTAACAAAAGTACGACTGTGGGAAAGCAGTTCAGTAGTTTTGTTGGGGCGCAGGGTGCGTGGGGAGCGAGTTTTAGTAGTGCGTTTCAGACGCTTAGTACGCTGGGGGTACCGACTGCGAAGAGGAGGTCATTGATCGATTGTACGAGTGCGGTGGTGGCTGTCATGCCTCCATCGTAAGGATGGGTGGCAACGGATATAGAGTATAGAAGTTCCGTAATGTTCATTGACTTCTATGAAGGATCAGCCACCTGTGAGCAACTCGCTGTCATGTCACAAGCTTTTAGCTCGCTCTCAAAGCTGACTCTCACCAGCAATGCACCACCAACGCCTCGCTAATCTAATACTTCATGCTAATTCCCCATTGAAACGACCACAGGTGGTGTCAGGGCCATACACAAACCCTTCCAAGCCACCATACGCAGTTTCAGCCACGTACTGCGCGTTCCCAGACCCTCCTAGCATCCTGCCCGTCCCATACGTCTGAGCTCTGCCCACACCCCCAAACATCTGCGACATTGGCGCATGAGCCGACAGAAAAGCGTCCGAGTTCCCCTAGAACCCGCCCGCTTCTGCCGTGCCCATACTGCCATTGCCGTATCCGCCTGAACTGGTGAAGGAGCTCATGTTACGGTCCTTGTTCGTCCGCTCGCGGGAGACAAGCTTGTATTTATTCGCCATGGATTGCGCCTCACTGGTCGCCCGCGTTAGGGAGGCGAGGAGGGAGGTAAGGTGGACGTCTGCTGCTGCGCGGGAAGCGGCTGTGGCGATTGAGGGGTTGATGGGCGAAGAGGTATCGGATTGCGGGGTAGGAGTCGAAGACGCGAGGAGGCGTTGCCGGACCATGAGAGCATTGATGTTGCGGAGAAGGGCGTGGTTCGTTATTTCGCTGGGGAGGATCTCGGAGACGGGGTCGGTGAGGTAGCTTTCTGGGAGTTGGGTGAGGTAGGCTAGTAGGAGCTTGACGCGCTGGGCGAGCATCTTGACGGCGTTGGCTTTTGCTGTGAGGGAGGCGATGAGCTCTTCGTCTTCTGGCGATAACACGTGCTGTGCGCTTCCGTTCGTCTCTGAGCCTTCGGCAACGGTCTCCCCTTCCCTGCCCTTCCCCTTCCCCTTCGCCTTCTTCCCATCTTTCGCCCCACTACTCTCAGCACCCCCTGTAGTCGCAGCTTGAGCAACAGCAACCGCGCTCCCACCGCCCTTAGCCACGAAGTCCACCCCGATCATCTCCGCCTCGCCAGTCTCAACTTCAAAAGCCACCTCCCTGAACCTCAACTCCTCCGTGCCATCCAACACCTCCCTAACAGGCTCATACAAGCTGATCGGCAGCTTTCCGCCCTCCAGGCTCGCTACACCTTCGGGGTGGAAGAGCAACAGCATGATTCCCTCATTTCCCAACAGCGTCTGTACCTGCTTCAGCACGCCCACCTGCCATTCCTGCGGCCCCGAAGTTGGCGCGAGCATAAACACCGCTACCACATCTAGCGGCGGTGCTTTATGCACCTCCTTGTACTGTTCCACACGTGCTGTAAGAAAGTCTTCATCTAGCCTCACTTCGTCGCTGTCGTTCTTGTCGGAGATCTTAGTTTCGAAGGCAAACTCCAGTGTGACTTCGCGGCCATTCTGCTCGCCGATCACCGCGCCTATGATTGGGCCAGATTGGGAGCGGAGAGTGTGGCGGGTTATGTAGTCGGAGACTGTAAGGAGGACGAGAGGGTGGAGTTGGACTGTGAGGGGCGTGTCGGAGGGCTTAGTGGAGAGCAGAGGATTGGTGGAGGTGGCACGGAGGGTGTTGGAAGAGGGCGCCATGATTGTATGGGGGATTGGAAAAGGACCAAATGAAGGCTTGAGTGAGTGTTTGCATGTGTCGAATGTTTGGTGACGTTGCGGGATAAGGTGCCTCAGGCTGCTCTACTGAAACGAATGACAGAACACTTCACATAAATCAAGGTCAAGCCAACGATGGGCACGTGAGGGGAGGAGTGGCTGGGCAGTAACTAGGCGAGTCGGCTCCGAGCTATACAAAAGCGTCGCCCACAGCGCATCGATCCTACAGTACCATCAACCAGTACACCTCTCCTCCGGCTCCCTCCACTCCAGCCCCAACCCCTCAAACACCCTCATCTCAGCCTGCACCATACTCATTGCTCTCCCCACCCCAATCTTTCCCTCATACTTATAGAACCCCTCCACATCAATCACCTCGCCACTCCCACGGTGCCTCACGCCGGAGGAGTCAAACTTCCAATCCCTCGTGTGCTTCACATAGCGCCTCAGATCCCGCTGGAAAGTCGTGCCGCTTGACCATCCTTCCACAGCGCAGCCAACGGTGCGCCAAGGAGAGATGATGATGTCGACGCGACGGTGGATGTTAGGGTTCTTTGCTTTTTGGTCGGCGGCGAGGTCGGCAGCCTGGGTGGGCCAATGAGGGTCTTGCCAGACCACTAGGGCTTTGTCGAGGCTGTCGAAGCCGTGGCCACCTGACTTGCCGGCACGGAAGGGTAGGGTCTGCTGATCGCGCGTGGAGTTGTTTTGAGATAGGAGGAGCGTGTGCGTGATCCAGCCTTCTTCTTCGAGCGATGCGACGAGGTCGTTGATGATATTCAATGTCTTGCTCTCGTCCGGGTGAGAGACAATGATGTCGACATCGCCAGATGCTTCTTTCCCCCTGCGATAGCCGCCGACGATGGTAGACTGTATGCCCTCGTCGCGGACCTTCTTGGCGTGAGCTTGAATGGTTGCACCTATCGCTTCGACTTCTTTGCGTGGTATGGGGTCCAAGAACTCCTCATAGTATTTGACACCGATCTGCTGCGTGCGTGAAAGCAGCTTCCACCCATACTCAACCACATCATCGAGATCCTTCCAGCCACGCTCGAAGTAGAACTCACGTGCTGTCGTCGGTCCAACGTCCCATATCTCGTAGAAGAGTCGCAAGTGCTGCAGATCCTCGTTTGCGTCAATATCGTCCACCATCCGAATCTTTCCATCATTCGCCCACTCCACGAACAAATTGGCAATCTTCGCATCACACCCAGGAAGCTGCAGAATTTCCTTCGGACTGCTGATCTTGTATGGGTACGCGGCTATAGCAGCAATGCTAGTACTGTAAGCTCGCACCCCGATCTCATCATTGGTCAGGAGTCGTGCAATCTTGATCTTCTTCAGCTGTGCGAGAAAGACATCATTCGGATTCGTCCGCGGCGTGGAACGTTGGCAAGCGTACTTAACGCCTTGCTTAACCCACGTCGGCGGTTCAGGGAGATCCGATGAGTCGCCGTCGTACTCTGAAGTAGTGGTGAGGAGGAGATGGGCATGCTGAGTTTTCATGCTGGGTTTGGCGGCCCATGAGGTTGCCTTCGATGGCTCTCGGTGGCCAAACTTGCGTTTGCCGAAGCGGTCAGAAGGAGAGGATTGAGTTGGCGCGTCTTCTTTGGCTCGCTCGACTATCGATTGAGGTGAAGACTTCGTCGACGAGAAAGATGCCTGACGCGGCGCGCTCTTCCGAGCGCCTTCGATCTTGTTCGCTGGACAGTCTATCGAATGTTCTGTAGCAGGCTTGTCGATCTTGCGACCCTGGAAGATCATGAAGTCTTCGAGTGGCAGTGCAGAGCCAGCTGCCTTCGAGCCATGGTACCAGTCGAGTCTTACGACGTTAATCAATGTGGCAGGCTTTGCTTCACTAGGAGCTGGCGGTGGTGCCATCTTCACCTTTACATCTTTAGCCGATGATTTCCGAACGGGATGATGAAGTAGCTTTCTCTTCTTCCGTGGTTCATCGCCGCCCTCAGACGCGGTGCTTGAGTCATCCAGTACGATGACTTCTGAGACCTCCCTCTTCTGAGTTGGCGAAGGGGTAGGTAGCTTTGGGACGACGATTACTCCATCATCGTCGGTAGATGAGTCTCTCCGGACGGCTACTTCCTCGATCCAAAGCCCTTGGGCGCGGAAGTCATACTGAATGCGAGCTTTGCGGGTGGCTTTACTCAACACGATCCCAGCTTCGTGAACATCGAATGTTAGCGCCGCTCCCGCTTCGATTAGATCATCCTCGAGGGTATGGCGATCTTCCACAGCAAAATGAGAAGCGGAAACGAAGATAGGAGGAAGTGCCGAAAGATCCAATACCTGACTCTCAACTCCAGCAACGGGCGGCGAGGATGCTTCCGCCATGCTTCCAATGCATGGTCTTCAATGTAGTATACTGCCAAAATAGTCCAAGGTGTGCAGGTACGATCTCAAGTGGGTGTAAAATGCCCTCGCCTTCGCCTCACTCTCGCCACTAATGAGTGCCAGCGTCTCATGACCATCAAGCCACGGCAAGCGCAGCCTCTGCGCTGACGACGGGAACGCACTTTGACTCGAAGCCTTTGTCCACATTGTCGCACGGCAACGATCGCTTCGTGACAAAGACCTGGAATCTCGAGACGTCACTTCAATCGCCGCACGGACCATGAGTTCACTGAAGCCGAAGTCGAACTTGCGGGTGTGTAACAGATCTAATAAGAGAATCCACCTTCTTTCCTCATGCATTGTCTCCCTATCTCATAACAAAGCGGCGATCGGCTAAGAGTTCCAATGTGCCCTTCCCGAGGACGGTGCTAGACCTGGCCTACAATGGCGACCTCCTTCATCGCGCGGACTGCGTTCCCCGTACTGGACTCACTCCCGCGGTCCTGCTACCTTGGCCATCATGCTGCCGGTCTTTCGAAAATGCGGACCTTACTGGCCCAGATCGACCTAATTGTGGAGTGCCGGGACTACAGAGTGCCATTGACATCCCATAATCCACTATTCGAGGATAGCTTGGCAGGAAAGGAGCGCATGATCGTGTACACCAAGAAGGACCTCGGGCGGACTGGGAACGAGGAGGATGTCAGGGTATGAACCGGCATGGTAACATGCGGGCCAAGGCAGTATCAAAGGCTGATAGTACATAGCGCGAAGCACTACTCCGTCAATGGCATCACCCCTCCCAAGTTCTGTTCTCCTCTCACACGGCGCAGCGTGATACTCGCTCCATTCTTTCCCACATCGCCTCTTCCCATGCCTCTCGCAACAACTTCACAGGTTCCCACTTGATGGTCGTCGGCATGCCCAACATCGGCAAGTCCTCTCTCATCAATGCCCTGCGACGCGTCGGCGTCAACAAGGGGAAAGCTGCCCAGACTGGCGACCAGCCAGGCGTCACGCGAAACATCGCCAAGTCTGGGGTCAAGATCATTGATGGTGGTACTGGCGACGGAGGAGGCGGTAGTGTGTACCTCGTCGACACTCCTGGAGTGTTTATCCCGTACGTGCCTGACGCCGAGGCGATGCTGAAGCTAGCGCTTTGTGGGAGCGTGAAGGATACAATTCTCCCACCTACTATACTCGCAGACTACCTACTCTATCACCTGAACAAGCACTACCCTAAGTCTTACTCCGACTTCTCACCCCCGACAAATGATATCCTGGCACTGCTCTCAGCCATCGCAATCAGAAACGGGCGACTGGGGAAAGGCGCTGTCCCGGATCTCGAGGCTGCTGCCCTGTGGATGTTACAAAGGTGGCGTGATGGCCGCTTTGGATCTTTCGTACTTGATGATGTTACTGAAGAGGCTGTGATGAAGAAGCTATCTGGTGACGTCGGACAAGGCAGTTTGAGTCAGGCGAGGAAGGCTGTGAAAGAGGTGGCTAGGGCAAGGAATCGGGCGAAGGTCAAGCAAAGCTCCGCTGGGTGAAGGCACCGCCCGATACGGCAAATGCAACGAAAGCATCCGTTCACCCACAGGCACAGATCGCAAGCCGTTGGCGCCCACTTGAGATGTTCGGGCGATGTCAGCGCAACGTGTACATCACTTACCAAGTCATGTCAATGCTTAGGTCGTCTCCACGTCGTCTTCGACGTGGTACCTTCTTCACACGCTGCGCTGCCGACTGAGACTCGACCGTAGGCCGAGCCCGCGCTGCAAGCATCCTCATCAATCCGTGAGCACTTGCGCTGTCCGGTAGTTGACTGAGCATTAGCATCGCTCTTGACGTACTTAGCTTCAATGCCGACCACCACTCTGGAATACGACATCGAGAACACAATACAAGACAGAGCTCATAGATCGTGTCAGGTGGACAGTGATCCAGTGTCAAGACGTGCACTGCCATTGACAGCATGTAGTCGGAACCGTAAGAAGCACCAAGTTCCAGCGCCTGCTCGACGACATTTGACGCAAGCTGGGTGCGTACACATAACACTCTGGAGCTCAGCTTAGTCCACAGGGCCTCAAAGCTTCTGGTTTTCAGGGCCTGTCCATCGATCACTTCGAAAGCCAGGAACTCGTGCGGATACTGCCAGTTCGCTGGACCGGCGTGATGTCTAGAAAGCACCTCCATCGCTGGTACGTACAGGAACACAGCATCTGCGGCAATCTTATCGGTATCGATCATGCTTAAGTAGACATCTTTCGAGTGGCTGCGGCGCGTGTACGAAGAAGCGAATGAGTAGATCACTGTCCGAACCGAATGCGACCACGAAGCGAAGTAGCTTTGGAATCTCCCTTGCGGGCCATATATGCGACCATGGAGGTGCGTTTGAGCAGATGCAGCAAGCTGAGTCATCGAGACAATGTCGAAGCTTAGAGCTATGCTGGTGTTCAGGAAGGCCGACGGAATGATTGCAGTAGCCGTGTTGAGCCGGGCGTCGCCTCCTGAATATTGATCCCAGGCTCTGAAGAGATAGCGCGGCCTCCCTGCCGCGATCGTTCTCAGGCTAGCTCTGGTACTATCATCCTCAGCGACTGATCTGCCGCTTCCCTCGGTGTCGTTTTGATCACGTGGTCTTCCGCTGCGCCACGTTGAATCGGTGCGCGGCTGCTCCATACCTTCAGAGGGAGATAGCGAGGATGAATGAAATGCGGTATTGAGTACTTACCATTCCGAGATGTCGTGCCTGGTCGACGACTTATAATACCGGACACCGAGTGCCAACTTTATCAGCATCAGACCAATGCGTGATGCATGTCGCGCGGAGTCGGGGCATTAGATTTGCTCGACGAGACCACAATGGAGACAACACATTGTCTGGGGAGATGTCTCGAGGACTTGGTCCGACACTACATGCCGTCAGACATGGTTCCCTTGTCGGGCGGCTCAACTGATATATGTTCTTGAATGGTCTTCGTGGAGAGTACGTGTCAACCACGACATTTGTGATATACTGCAACTCAGAAGCAGCGAAGCCATCAATACGAAAAGGGATGGCAGACCACGACCGTGGCGATGGAAATCATGTGGGTGATTCCGATCTGGGCAGGACCCACAGCGATTCCTGTCGAAATGTACCTCCGCGTTGTCAAGTCTTTCCTGACCGGGTAAAGTATCTGTGAGACCGCTTACTTTTGTTGCACTGGACTCGTTTTGCTGCGAAGAGGAGTGCAACATTGCTTTCGAGCAAGCTTACCGGATGTGAACCTCTGGCGGTAATATAAGGCCTGCCGAAACTGCGACTTTGATCTGTTCGACGTGGAACATCCCAGTCGATCCTGGTATCTGATGTCTCAGCCTGTCGGCTTGAAGATACTACTGACGCGCATCCTCTAGAATCGCGACGCGGAGGTGTAGATACCGTCTTCGCTCATATACCATGAGGTTTCACTTGCGCAGGTCAAGCGACGGGTTGTGGCTGCTTAGAAAAGCGCGCAAGTCGTACAACGCCGCTTCTCACGCCTGCGCGCAGGTCTTGCCATGGGCTGTGTCGTGTCTGCCGTCGGCAGGCTGCACCCTAACAATAGAGTGAGACTGCCGGACACTCCTTCGGCGCCAGTGCTGAAGTCTCCGCCCACGGGGACTTCCCACCCAGCTGCTCACGTCAAGGCTCAACTCGATCTAATCGCGCAGCGAACCCCTCGCTACCTTCTCCGGGTCTGGAACGAAAAGTCCGGCGGCGATCATTCAGGGCTGAACACACCCGAGAAGATCACGCCTCTCGCTTTCCGCAATGGACACGCTGCGCTCAGCATCCACGATGTACCCTCTGCTGAGCTCGCAGTCACAGTCCGCTCTCACATCATGGGGTTTCTGAGGGCTCGTGACGGTTCGACATACGAGACGCCTTTCTCATCTTGGACTCAATCTCTCGCATATGCTCTGCAAATCTTACCAAGATACGAGCCAGGTGCGTGGATCAGTATCATGGATACAAAGGAATTGCCCCCTCGTAACACTGTGCTGTATACACCTACGCTGCGAGTACTCAGTGCTCGGGGCGTCTTCCAGTGGGACATGGAGTTCCTTGCATACGGCGTGATCGATGAGCCTCATGCCCTGCGATCAACGCCGGGCGATGTGCTTGAGGTTCTGTGCAGATCCACGTTGCAAGAGCTCCGCCAATTCGGCCAGCCGATCCTCGGTGCGCAGCTCGATGCTATCGCTGTGCAGATTATTATGGCTATCATGCAGGATATAACAGCACTGGTCGGCGAGGATCTTGCGCTAGCTTGCGTAGCGTACTTTCGCACGTGTCCTATGATCACGGAACCGAGAGATGATGACCGCGTGCGAAGATGTATCGCTTCCTATGCTCCGCTGATCCGCGTCCTGGCAGAACGCTTCCGCGTGCCAGGAGGCTGGAGGCAGGACCACACCATCATGACGGACGCTGTGTATGGTGCTGGCTTCGAGGACGTGCGTTGTGCGATAGCTTTCATGCAGGGGCTCATCAATGTCCAGGCCCTCCGGGGCCCTCCGCTCCAGATTTGTGTCGCACAGTACGTACAAAAGGGCCACTCAAAGCTGCCGCACCAATGAATGCCTTGGGGAGATAGGGCTGGAACGTGAAGTTGAGGCACAAAGTGAAGTGGGCCGTGGCCGAGATTTGCTAGTACATCGACGTATGCAAGCAAGCGGCATGGGACGCTATATTGACCGAGTCGTGTTCACTGAGCGATGCGTACGTGAACGCATTCGTGAGTGATGAGGAGTGTGGTCATGACAAGGCAAGTCAATGAATTGAACGTTTGTCTTGCAGTCTGCCCTCATTTATTGTCCCATTGTTTTCAAAGCACACTAAGCGCTCTCACTCTCTCATTGCTTATTGACGTTCTCCGCCGTACATACAACCGGAAGCTCTCCGACACCTCTATACAATATAGACTTGAAGCTGCCAGACTGTATACCACACTAGAGCATAGTCTTACTGGACCTCAGCGCACTTAGTTGATCGACATGGCCATGCGCGCCGCCCCAGAATCAGAAAAATGGACCAGTACCATGCGCAGCGACTTCCTAAAGCGAGCAGCGATCCGCTTACTCAAGAAGGAAATGTCGCGTATGCCTGCGGAGCATCACTCCTTCGACTTCATCATCGACCAGCTACAGGAGACAACCACGACCGATAGAGACTGGGCTTCAATGGGCGCGAGTATGACGATACCATTGAGTGGAGAGGCGTGCAGGTGAGACCCAGTTTTCTAAGATGAGACTGAGGGGTAGAGCTGATGATGAGAAGCGCTCAGTGGCGATTGTCGGCATACGCTCACATGCCCCTAGGGCGTGGCAACGGAGAAACACACAGGGCGCGAATGAGGCAGCCCAGCAAGGCTCGCCTCGAAGCTAGAGGCCGGAGCTCTACACATGAGATCAACACGGCGGATAAACTATACTCATACACCTATATCATACAAACCAGTTAAATCCCCCTCCCCATCGCCTCCAACACAGCTTTCATCCTCACCCCACCCATCTTCTCAAACCGATCAACATCCATAGTAAACGTCCCCCTCCCTCCACTCAAACTCCTCAAATGCTTCAGGTATCCAATCATCTCCCTCAGCGGCACAGTCGCCTCGATGACTCTGGTCGCTCTGCCCTCCGCTTCCAGTAGAGCATCTCCCGTCCCGGTAGAAGACGATCCAAATGGGTCGGGAGGGGTGTATATGCGCTTGACATCGACCGTCCGCGCTGAGGCGTCAGCGGAGTAAGATGTCTCACCATCAGCATCAAGACTCGCCACACTACCACCTCGCTGCGCGGAAAGGTCGTGAACTACAGCTCCGAGATTCTCTTCGGGCACTGAAATTCGGACGGACATCACAGGCTCCATGAGCACCGTATCCTGTATCTTCGCACTCGCGCGAAGCGCTTTCGCGACGGCTAGTCGCGCCACGCTGCTGATTGCTGAGAGCGAGGTATTGGGGAAGAGGTGGGTTGTGTGGTTCAGCGTTAGGGTGATCTTGATGGAGTGCATGGGGAAGCCGTGCGTTGGTCCGCGAGCAAGGGCAGCCAAAACGCCGGTGCGGAGGTAGGATTTGAGTGTTTGTGTCGGAAGATTGGTAGGCAACGCGGAGGGTGGAGGGATTATGACATAGAGCAGATTGTCATCTGGTAGGTCCAGGGTATGAAGCTCCTGGTCCGGATCCGTCAGGTCTCTTACGTGGGTCGAGGGTACACCGAACTGGCATACAGAGACCGTGCAGCCGGCTCTTGACGATTTGCCTGCCACATCTCGATCGTAGAATTCTTCGAGCTCTTCGCTCTCGGCTGTGATAGTCTCTCGATACCCGATCTCGATGTCGCCGATGCGGGCCTTGGCTTTCAAGTCTTGCACCAATCTGTCTCTGGCGATCTCGAGATGCAGCTCGCCCATGCCAGATAGATGGGTCTGTCCTGACTCCTCGTCGAGTGTGACGTTGAGTGACGGGTCCTCACGCAGTAGCAGCTCAAGGGAGGCTCGCACATGTCGCTCTTCGGCAAGGCTGTTCGGCTCGACGCTGACGAAGAAGACTGGTGGGGGCACATGAATGGGCCGAAGCTGTAAGTCGCGTAAGTGCTCTGACGGGCCATTCTTAGGGTTCGCTCCGGGTGCCATCGACATAAGCGTGTCACCTGTGCGTGTAACTTTCAAGCCTGGGATGACCCCTATGCTGCCGGAGGAGATCTCGTCCACATCGACTGCATCGTCGGCGTACATCCGCAGCAGCTTCTGGGCGCGTTCCGGAACCGATAGTGTGGTATTCCACAAGTGCATGTTGCGGGTGAAGGTGCCGGAGTAGACGCGAACGTAGACGAGGACCCCGTGGCGAGGATGGGAGGTGACTTTGAACGCCAAAGCGGTTGCTGTAGATATTTGCTGAAGTGCAAGGGAGGGCTTGGTCGTCTTAGTCACTGCCATAGATCGATTCAAGTATTGCGCGAGTGTAAGTCCAGAACTTGCCAGACCAGAATTGACGTCCGGATCAGGCCGCTCAGATGGGGAGGGGAGCAGATCCACTACAGCGTCTAGCAGAGGCTGAACGCCGATGTTGCGGAAGCTTGCGCCAGCGAACACAGGGACGACTTGTTGTGTTGGATGCAGCGTACAGCGACGTAGGCTGGCGATTATGGCTTCGGTAGAGATCGCGAGGTGGTCTTCGTTCGCCTAAGGTAGTGTTCGACCATCTCATCATCATGCTCAGAGAGAAGTTCCACGAGTGCGATGCGTGCTTTGCGCAGCTCTGCGCCAAACTTCGCATCGAGATCGTCCAGCGCGCTGAGGTTAGAAGTCTGCACGTCCTTCCCATCGCCACCCTCGGCGTACTGCAACCCTCGTAAGCCGACGACATCACCAAGGCCGATCAGCTTACCCTTGGCACTCCACCACGGCATACCGCAGACAGCGGGCCATATATTCAGCTTACTGCCGATCTCCTGTACGGTGCGGGCGAAAGTCGCCCCATCGCGATCAAGTTTATTGACGAAAATAACACGCGGGATCCTGTACCATCCAGCTTGCGTCCAGACCTTCTCGGTCTGGGCTTCGACGCCGGCTACACCGTCAAGGATACACACAGCGCCGTCAAGGACACGCAAAGAGCGGAGTACTTCGAAGGTAAAGTCCGCGTGGCCGGGTGTGTCGATCAGATTGATGGTATGGGGAACAGAAGACCGTGGACCGTCTGCTGGAGAGACCGTGCGCTGCTTGGAAGCCGGCGGCCAGGAAATGTAATGGCAGCAGACTGGATCGTGATCCCACGAGCACGCTCGGCGGGGAGGAAGTCGGTAATTGTGCTGCCGTCGTCGACATCTGGAGACTGATCGTTAGATCTTGGAGTGCAATCACTTTTGGGCACGAGAGAGGAAAGGAGAGGCAGAGAAGAAAGGAATAGAAAGACCGCCTTACCTCCTATTCTGCGTGAGAAGCCACTGTAGTAGAGCATGCGCTCCGTCGTTGTCGTCTTGCCCTGCGATACGTGAGTATTTCACTCCACTGTGATCCAACAAAATGTGACTCACCGCATCGATGTGTGCTATGATGCCAACGTTTCGTGTCCGATCGAGGGCGATTGTCGCCTCATCGGACGCCTTCGTCGATACATGTCGAGCGATCTGGCGGTAGTAGTGGCCGTGGGCGTTGACGAGGGGACGACGCTGTCTACACAGCCATCTCAATATCATCACCCGACACTTGACTGCTCATCTGCGAGGGAATGTGACAGAGACTGTAGTAGATGTATATGTGTGACCGTTCTATGGTATCTTGAAGTGAAGTGCAGCCCAGCCAATCCCATGCCACTCTCATTCGCGTCTGCCTCCACCACTACTGCACCTGGACTTTGACTACTCTTTACGCATCATTCAACCACCCACGCATTGTCGAGCCGTGTCCGATCCGCTGCGCACCGTTTACACCGCAATGCGACCCTCCCAGCGATGAGCGACGACACCACCGCCAGCCCCAAACCGAGCTTTGAATCCTCCTCCACCACCAACAGTAAACTCCCCATACCCCAGAACCTCCGGTTCCAACGCCGCACCTCCGAGCGCGCATATCTCGAAGGCGCCTACCGTGACGGCGACTTTCCCCAGCGACCTCCCAGTACAATGGACTACGCTGCGGGGCATGGCGGCTCACCATGGGCCAGTAGTCCGGAAGCCAGCAGGCAGAGCTTTGGAGATGCGAATGTGAGCAGGGAGAATCTTCCCCCTCCTGCGGTGCAAGAGGGACAGGGGCGATGGAGTCAGGAACAACAGAGGGAATGGGAGAGTCATCAACAGGGTCAGCAGCAGCAGGGCCAGCAGCAGGGCCAGCAGCAGGGCCAGCAGCAGAGGGCACCGCAGCAACCGCAGCAGCAGGGTCAGGCAGAAGAGAATAGACGACCGCAGAGTGCGGCGAGGTATCATGGCGCAGCACCCCATTCGGCGCAGCAGCAGAGGCAACCAGCGCCGCAGTACAAGCTGTCGGCAAAGATCACAGCACTGGAGAGGTCAGGGAAGAAGGACCCGATCTTACGGTTCGACGTCTATGTATGCCTTACTCCGCGACATCAATCTTGGTCGATATGCTAACATGCAGGCTCAGACCAATCTGCCCAAGTTCCGCACGACACAGTTCCGCGACATCCGACGCACGCACTCCGAGTTCATTAAGCTCTTTGCCCACCTGCAAGCTTCTAATCCTGAGGCGCTCGTGCCCGCTGTACCCTCAGCCTCGACGTCAGCAGGCATGGGAACAGATGAAGATGAGTTGCGTACCAAGAACTTGCTCCAGCGATGGCTAAACACAATCTGCACCAACGACGTCCTTATGAGGGACGAGGAGATGGTGTTCTTTGTAGAGAGTGACTTCGGCTACAGCCCAGTAGTGCGGAAACGACAGCCTGCTACGGGAGTGCGAAGGAAGATGCTGAAGCAATTTGCACCTCCACCAGACGATACGCCAGAGCTGCTCGAAGCAAGGCCTATAGTGAAGGGCTTCTACCTGAACAGCATGGACGCCCAGCAGAAGGTTGATAAAGTCGTGAAGCACCGAAGATGTATGCTGCAGCCTCATTTCCTTTCTCAACAGCCCCCACTAACAAGTTTGTCTAGCCCTCGGCCTCGCAGAAAGCGACCTTGGCGCCAAAATCTCCGCGCTCTCAACCCAAGAACCCCACCCCGGTCTTGCACACGCCTACCGCAAACTCGGCAAACACGTGACCACAACCGGCGACCTACACTCCGCGCAAGGCACCTCCTCCGCCACGACTCTCTCCGATCCCCTAGCGTACGCCAGCAGCGATGCCTTCGTCGTCAAAGAAACCCTCACAAACCGCCACATCCTCTTGCGCGAGCTGCTGCAAGCCCAACAAGCCACTCGCTCCAAACTCAGCGCCGCAGACCGCCTAAAAGGCAGCGGCAGCGTCCGCCGCGACAAAGTCGACGAAGCCATCTCCGCGCTAGACGAAGCGCGCAGCCACGAAACGTATCTAGCGCAGAAAACTACCCGCGTAACGCAGAATCTGCTAGTGGAGAAACGGAAGTGGTTCCTGCGTACTTCCGCCGATCTCCGCGCAGCGATAAGAGACTACGTCCTCCGCGAAATCGAAGCCGAGCGCCGCACTCTCGCCACCTTGGAGGCAGTCCGGCCAGACATCCGCGCCATCGACGCATCGGGCGGGCTCTCCCGCCTCGGCCGCGAAGCTCACCCGGTGACCCGCCGACCCACATCCCTCACATCTTCCCAAGGTCCTAAAGGCGATGCGTGGAGCGGCGTCCCCCGCCGACCGGACGGACTGAACCGCAGTATTTCCGGCAGCTTTGGGGGTGCGGCTGTGCCTGGGACTGAGGCTGAGGGGGAGGTCGAAGGGGAGGAAGGCGACGGGAAGGCGGGGGGGAGGAAGAGGGCTGTGAGTAGTGTGGGGAGTTTGGGGAAGGTGCTGGAGGATGAGGAGGAGGGGAGGGTGGATGCTAGGAATGCTGCTAGGAGTTTGGCTGGGGGAAACTTCTAGGCTTGAGGAAGCCACAGGCGATGTGCGCCGCACGAGATGGGAAAGCTGTGCGGATGCATCTGAGAGCTTGGCATTTGTACATGGCATTGGGAAAAGTATATGTGCAAGCTTCCGAGCTATTAAACGGCCTTATCCAACGACTTCACATCCGAAGTCCTGCCCATATGCTACACGGCATACCCATCCTACCACCCTCTCCTCCCTCCATATCCTCCCCTAGCTCCACCATAACCACCTCCACCACCCTCATACCCTCCGCCTCCCCCACCATACCCACCCCGATACCCTCCCCCACCACCTCGTCCTCTATACCCGCCCCCTCCCCCACCTCCCCGTCCACCCATATACGCGCCTCCAACCCCGCCTCCACCAGCACCCTGCGCAACGCCGAACCCACCAAAGTCTGGCCCACCATCAACAACTCTATCGCCGTCTTCGAATGTGTAGCGTCGCAGCTGTCCAGCTACGCCGGAGGATTTTGCCGAGGTGGTGAGGTGGTTCTTTGGCCAGGCGGAGCTGGTGATGGAGGCCAGGGAGGCGAGGCGAGATGTCACTAGATCGGCTGGCGTGGGAGAGAAGAAGAGTTTGGGGAGGGAGGTTGTTGAGGGGAAGTCGGGGAGGTCGGCGGCGGGAGGAAGTGGGGCGAGGGACTTCAGAGGAGAGGCCGTGGAGGGCGCGGGTGCGGCAGTGGAGGGTGTCGCCACTGCGGGACGTTCGGAGCGAGGACCTGTTGGGGCGTTGGGCATGCCTTGGCCTGAGTTTCCAGGGATACTGGGACGGTGGGAGGTGTTGGGGTTGACTTCTTCGAGGGTGGCGGTCCCGGAGGTGTAGATGATCTCGAAGCGCTTTGTGCGGCCGGCTTCGTTCTCGGTCGCTATCCAGGATTCGACGGAAGCGGCGGAAATGAAGTCGACCCACAGCACTTTACGCTGAGTTTCGTCGGGCCAAATGTGGTCGTGGAGTTGCCGCCGTGCAGCGATGGCTTGTGCCGTAGTGGCGAAGATGGCGAGGGCGTGGGATTTGTAAGTGTCCAGATGAAGTTGCGTAACGACAGAAGGGTCATGCTCTGGCGAGGCGAGGCTGATTAGATGTTCTCGGAAAGTCTGCTGCTGGAGCGGCCGGAGTAAATTCCGGATGTAAAGCGCATTGGTTGGCGGATGCTCTGCAGATGGACCAATGTCCTCCACACCGTCCATTTCAACGGCAGGAGCAACTGGACTAGAGACAGTGTAGTCCACTGCATCGTCGCCCACTGCCGCCTCCTGCATTGTTGCATCTACTTGCTCGGCAGGGACATCTGCATCATCCATGATCTGATCTTGATTCGCAGAATTGGACTTCGGCCAGTCTCTGGCCTTCTTCATCACTTCTTCAGCCTCTTCCTCGACCTCTGGAATGGTTGGAGAGGGTGGCTTGGGAATGTCCTCGGGCAAGCGCGGCAGATCCTCGTCCGCTGCCTTGAGCTTCTTTTGCACCGAACCCTCCCTCAGTGGTGGGGTCGGACTCCTCCGCTTCCGCTTGCGCGAGTCTGAGGCAGCCTCATCGGGTACAGGAGAGCCAGTGAGAGGAGTCGCTACTGCTTGATTTGATGTATCCTGAATTTTGGCATTGACTGCAGGCGTAGCAACCTCATTCCCTGTCGCATTAGATGGTACTGCTGCCGCTGCATCGCCATTCACTGCCTCCTCTGCCGCCGCGTCGCCGCTCCCCGCTGCCTCTACTGTTGCATCATTACCTTTTTGATCGTCCGCCTCAAGCGCATCGACATATTGCTGTTTCCTGCTAAGTCCAGTCTGCAGTATGGCGCGATCTTTGCAAAGCTGCTTCAAGTCGACGACTTTGAGCGCATTGTAGTCGGTCATCGTGGAGAATGCTCAGCTCTGTGATCAATGCTGAGTGTGAAATGTTACAATGATATTGATGTTGTGTATGCAGACATATGCAGAGAGCTTCAAATCCTCACTTCACAGCTGCATGTCGAGGTTCTCGGCTCGGAGATATGTTAATCCGACAGACATCCTTCAACTGTCAACAGTGAGATCTGTGTGCGATAAGTAAGATTTATATGGTCAAGTCGTTGTTAGAAGAGCATTGTTGGATACGCAGCATGTCATAGACGACTCCACGTTCTGAAAAGCCGCACGCAGCCAGTGATCATGTCTTCCAAACTCTGGGAAGTCGACCCAGCGACTAGGACGAAGCTCCAATCCCTTACCAAGGTCCACTCCAACAACCGCTGCGTCGACTGTGGCGCACCCAGCCCACAATGGGCCTCCCCCAAGTTCGGGATCTTCTTCTGTCTAGCATGCTCTGGAGTTCACCGAAGTCTTGGAGTCCATATTTCATTCGTCCGGTCAGTGACCATGGACGCTTTCAAGACGATCGAGATGAGAAAGATGGAAGAAGGCGGTAACGATGCGTGGAAGGAGTTTTTTGACTCGCACGAGACGAACAAGACGGTTGGACGAACGTTCGACGAGTGCACGATTGCAGAGCGATACGATAGCGAGGCAGGAGAAGAGTGGAAGGAGCGATTGACCGCCAAGGTCGAGGAACGATCATTCGACCTCGCAATCTGGAAGGCTGAGCGGAAAGCCGCAGCAACAGGCGCGTCAAAGCCCGCGATTTCCTCCGCTCAGCCAAGTGGTCGCTCGACACCACAGCCCTCCTCAAATCCCTCGCAAAAGGCGCAGAATGATGCATACTTCGCCTCGAAAGGCCGGCAGAACGCTTCGCGACCGGACACGCTCGCTCCGTCGCAAGGTGGCAGATACGCTGGCTTTGGATCAGCACCCACACCACCGCCGTCAGGCGGCCCACAAGCTCCCAGAGCCGAGGACTTCCAGCGTGACCCCGTCGCAGCACTGACGAAAGGCTTCGGCTGGCTAAGCAGTACAGTCTCCAAACAAGCCGCGACCCTGAACGAGCAAGTCATAAAACCGAACCTCAACAATCTAGCACACACAGACTTCGCAGCCCAGGCTCGCCAACTCGGGACCACAGTCGGCAGCTCATTACAGCAAGGCACCCAAACCGTCGGATCCTCGATTAACAAGTTCATTGATCCAGATGCTCAAACTCAGTCCGGCGCGCGAGCAGAGCCAGCGAAGAAAGACTTCTGGGACTCCTTTGGTGCGCCACCGAAAGGTCCGCCTGAGGAGAAGAAGGGCTTCTGGGATGAGTTCTCTGCTGCTGGGGAGCAGAAAGCTAAGGCGGACGAGGGGAAGAGTGTGGGAACTAGTGCTATGAAGGCGCCTCCTGGCGCTGGGCAGGGGAAGAAGAGTGAGGAGGGAGCTTGGGGGGATTGGTAGAGAGAGGTGACTGATTAGACGATGAGATGAGGTGATCTTGAATGCATGAGCAAGTCACGTGATGGATGATCACATGCAGCCAGCGCGCACAAATGATGTGAAGTGATAAGGTGAAGTTGCTGCCTGCTGTACGGTCATTAGCGTCGATCATAATCCGGCCAATGAGCCGAGGGCGGCGAGGCGACGGCAGGCGCGCTAGCGAGTGCGCGCACGGGAAAGGTACGACATGAGTGCGCTTGCGGTGCTGTGGCTGCAGTCTTAGCGGAGACACCATCATACTCTATGCACGTGCAGCTCGAGTCGACGCATGCCCCCCGCGACGACAACAGGACGTTCCCATGGTCGACAGAAGCTACCTATAAGCACACGAGCATGTGAGAGCCACAGGATTCACAGCAAGTGAGAGTTGCATTTGCGGGATGTAGAGCGATGGACGATTTCATAGATCAAATGCTACGGTCCTGATGCCCCACGCGCATGCCCTTGAGTGGAGTCTCAGCTCCTACTCTTCCTACTACTCCCCTTCCCTCTACCCCAAGCCTCCACAAATCGTCCTTTCTCCCTCACGCCCAGACTGACTCTCTTGACCCTACCCAGTCTCGCAAGCGCATCAGCAACGACATCCAGCATGCTCCTTTCCGGGCCCGTCAAGCCGTCTTCGCCCTTCTGATTTCGTGCCTGGCTCTCAGCCTCGGCATCAGAGTTCTCCTTCAGCGTATCGAAGTAGTTTGACTGGTAGCTGTTTCTTCGCTCCAGCTTGCTGGGTGCCGAGGTAGTAGACTCAGCTGTAGCTGTGTTACGCATTGGAGCGCCGATCCGAGTTCGAATTACGTGTGTATGACTGCTTAGCAGGACCCAGAGGAAATTGAGACCTGAGATCGTGGATGGAATGGGCGTGACAATGTCGGCTGGCGTGTAGCGGAGAGAGACCGGGTAGATCTTCGTTCTCGGCGAGGCTGAGAGGAGGGATGGCGTTGGGTGGAGGATCGAGCGACCGTTCGAGGGCGTGCCTTCGGGAAAGACGCAGATGATCCGGCTTGGGTTGCGGGCTGTGAGAGTGGAGAGTGGTACGAGGCCAGTATCTGACGCTTTAGGTGCGGAGGTGTGGACTGTGAAGCACGCTAGAAGAGCGCCTGTGAATGACAATGGTCGGACGAGCTTCGTGTCTGGGTAAGACTGCGTGAAGATTGGGTCCAAGATCGTGGCGAGGTAGATTATGTCGATCGGTGAGGTGTACGAGGCTGCTATCACACTTCCGGCTGAGGGAATGCTAGAGGCAGGAGCTTTGCCCAATGACCCGCGTCGGACGCCATCGACTTGAAGATCTATCCACCAGATCCCAGGAATGCCGATGATGCACCAGAGGTTCGCTTTGCGGAGGAGTGTGCCAGGGGTGAGAAATTGCACGAAGGCGAACCAGACGAAGCAGGCGAAGAGGAGGAAAGGGATGCGGATCGAGAAGACGAACTACTATCTTGTTAGTTTCGTGGACATCTGCATGTGAGGGAAGGACATACAAGATGCCAAGGTAGCAGCAAAGGGTGCACAGCTTGCGGTGAGATAGGGAAGAAGGGAGCGATACCCGATCCTGCAGGGGCATGTCAGTGATGCTGCATGGCGCGACATGCTCGCGCGTGCATGCACTTACCTTTGTCTCTATACTGTCCGTACTTCTCCATGATCGAGGCACATAGCAGGCGCAAAGCTTAGAACTACGAGGATGGGGTTAAGAGGCACCACCGCCGTTCTCATCACTCTCTAGCCAGTCGTGACGTTCGCATAAGGTTCGCTCGCGTGGGAGGCAGAAATCACAGAGTTTGCGAGGTAAAGCCGGTAGTACCGATGTACATGTAATGAATCACAGCAACAGGCGTGATGTCAGAAGAACAGATTGACGAAAGGTACCTTTTGAGAAACATGTGATAGTGCGCTAGGCACATGTTGCCGGAAGCGCCCGAAAGTCACTTTAGCCGAGAGTGATGTCTGCCATGGTGCGCGTGCTCAATAGATCATATCAATAGCACACTACTTACCTTAGCAACACGCCTCCATTTGACGATATAACGCTGCCCGTGACGTTCATATCCTTCATGCAGTACAGATATGCCTCTGCCACATCCTCCGCGAGCGCGACGCGTCCCGTGGTGGTCCTCGACTCCAAAGCGGACTGCACATCCACGCGTCTTCCCCCGTCCTGATGGACGGACACCCCAGTATCCACAGCTCCGACTGCCACGATGTTCAAGCGCACAGGTCTCAAATCCAGCGCGAGATTCTTCCCAAGTCCGATAATGGCAGATCGCGCGCCCGCAATAGCGGACCAGCCTGGGATCGGCCGTTCAGTCACCACCCCGGTTGACAGGGTGATCGAAGTTCCTGGGTCTGGTCTGAGGTGTCTGCCTGCGTGCTTGGCTACCAGGGCTGGTGCGATATATCGGGCGCCCATGGCTATTCGCAGATCCTCGACTGTCGCGTTCGCGATCGGCACTGGAGGCATAGATTCGCCGGCAGGAGCTGTGGCGGACACTGAAAGCTCGACTACACCCTTCCCATCAGCGGTCCTTCGAAGACCAAATTCACCTGTGAACACGACGTGATCTACCGGGTCAAGTTCCTCGAAAAGTGTTCTGATGTTGTCATCCATTGTTGTCTCATTCCCGAGATCGCATGGCCGACCACTGACGTAGTCGCGTCGCGAGGGATATGCTGCGACGATGGCATTTAGCGCTCTGGTTACGCGATCAGGATCAGATGAAGATATGGTGACTCGAGCTCCGTGTTCAGTCGCAGCTTCTGCAACGGCGTAGCCGATACCTGTCAACGTCAGTAATCGGGCGGTTCGTCGCGGACACTGGACTTACCAGAGGATCCTCCAAAGACTAATACATGCTTGTCATGCAGTTTCGACAAGTATTTGACCTGATCAGCCATGCGATGCTTCTTTCGCCACCAAAAGTGAGGCAGTAGCGGAAGTCCGTGAGGGAAAGATCCAATAATCGCGCGTAGTCTTGATGTCAACTTCGATGAGTGAGTGTCGTAGTAAGCGTACGCCTTCTTCTCTCCTACTTTCCATTCATTGCAACTCATGGGGTCTTCACAGCAAACATAAGCAGCTTAGGTCACATATACGCTCCACTAGAAGACGCCACCCGAGAACGTCACGACAATACTGTCGCCCCTCTCTACCGGATATCCGGGGAATGCATCAACGAGTAGTCACGGGAAGTGGACTGCAATCTATGCGCGGCCAGATGATTCGGCAGATTCATGTGCTTCATGCGCGACTACACATGGCATGCAGACCCTGCATTGGGGCTCGCAAACGCGTGCAGTCTGTGTGTACTCATCCGCGCGCTTAGGTCCCGGTCAGTCTGGTCTTCAGCTGCCGCTGGTGCCGCGTAGCGCTGTTTCGAGACGCATTGCTGGTGGCGGTTATACTGGTGCATCGGATTTACCACGCATGGTCTAGGCCGGTACAGTACCGGAGACTGTTGGTCTGCGCAAAGCCGTTCAGGCATAAGCGGTTGTCAGTGGAGTGCAATACTGGAAAATCGACATGCATATGATCCATTCGTCACTGGCCGGATTGGCATTTCGCACATGAGACGACGCGTGCAGAGTCTGGGCTCGAAGACTCGACAAGCATCGAACGTCTCGAAAGTGCGCTGACTAGCCGATGGTCTGTACCTCACACCGCCGGTGATAGACTAGCTTCGGCAACCTCCACAGTGCTTGAGCATACGAAGCCGAATCCGGTGAAACGTTGCCGTACGGCTGTGCTTAGCACGTGGCAGTTTGCATGCCGCACGTCACCGCTCATGCAGCTGCACTTTGGCGAAGCGGCACCACAGGGGTTACACGGCGAAAGTTCGGCCATGCGGCGCAACGCGCAGTCCGACTCGCATGGCGGTAGATTGCTAGCTGTGCGACATGCACAGAATCGATGCTGGGACATCGTACTCTTGAGCGCATGAACTAGGTGAGACGCACGAACAATACCAACCGCGATACTGATTTGCACTGGCGTTCACGCGCAACTGAGAAGCCGAGTGGCGCCTGCCACAATGCGCTTGCTAAGTTCTAAGCAGAGTCCGCAAGCATGCGCTACTGGCGATCTTCGCTGAGCCTGTCTATACTTCATTGGTCGCTAGTGAACGAGTCGGAGCAGAAGCATCAGTAGATCTGTTCCGAGTCCTTGCTGGGATCGCGTGGAATGGCATCAGCAAAAGTTATAGTAGCCGCGATTGATCATAGCGTCTTGACCAAATGTGCGCAAGGCCCAGCTGGGCTCACTTTGGACACAATTCCTCTGCCCTGGCAGAGTGACATTGCCAAACTCCGTAGGTATCAAGTATAGTGTCAGCGCCGGAGCCCGCCTATTACTTCTTCTGGCACTGCACTAGCGCCGTCCAAAGACACTTCTGCCAGGAGGCAGATCATATCTTACACTACCGTTGTGATATCGGTTGCTACATGTATGCTCACGACACAGTAGTGTCTGCAAAGATCGCAGTCACCACGCAGAGGTGTCGATATCGACGTATTCCACGTTCTCAATCCAAAAGTAGTCTAGCGCCATGGTGTGATGCTGCCAGATGGTAAAGTTCGCGCCTTGGCATACACATTATCAGCCGTGCAACACCCCCTACACATGGCACTATTTGCCTACACATACTCCACCAAGTCTCCCACTAACATGCAAGGTGTATTGAAGCTCGTCCGTCAACAATCCGGTAGGCAACGAGTGAGCTTCGATGGCTCGACGCCGCTGGCCGCTGGCGGTGGTATGGGCATCACTGCCTCCCCATGCCCCTCCGCCGCTGGCATGTACCCGCCGCCTGCTCAGTCGTACCCATACGATCCCGATAGCTACTCTGGCGACTTCGCCACGCCTCAGACATATTCTCCTCAGCCACATGAGCAGCTACACCCAGCAGACAATGGCTACGAGTCAGAGCACGATACGGGAGGACCTTCAAATGCTGCCCTTGGTCTCGGCCGAAGGACACGGATGACTTTAGGGAAGGGTCTCAAGCCTGTACTTTTCCATGCGAATCTGGATGACATGCTCGCTGCGCTCTCCCATGAGATCGAGCAAAACGTTCGCGAAGAGGCCCTGACAATCGAGCTCTTCCTACACGCCGATGCCTCGATTCCGTTGCTTCGTCCTATCATCGGTCCTTACTCTGAAGGCGGAGAGCATGACATCCCTCCAGACTTCAAGACGAACACGAACGATGAGGGAGACTTCACGGCCACGGTTGCGGCCATCGCTTCCGCTGCACAGCCACAGGTGAAGCAGATCCAACGCGCTGCTTCGAGAGGGATCTGCGTCGCCATCGAAAGCCTGGACGGCTTCCGCTACACGTTCAACAATGTCTGGTCAGCGAAGGATCTCGATGGTCTGCGCTTCAGCTACATCTGCCAGGATAGCATGCAAAATAAGGACCGCCACGCTAATGGGTTCGCACGCACAAACAAGACTCCTCGCAACTATCGCGGTGCGCGCAAAGCTACCTTCGACTGCCGAGGAAGTGTCAACGTCAAGTTCAGTGCCAGGAGTGGGGGCTGCATCGTGCAGTATCGTCATCGACGAGTTCATTGCAAAGTCGAGGAACGTGTTGCCGGTGGCAGAGCCGTACCAGTCGGCGAGTCTGGCGAGGCTGCGCTGGTCATTGAAGGCGAGGTCGGGCCTGTGGCGAAGCGAAAGAAGGTGGAAGATGCTTTTGCGAGAGATTACGGTCCTGGGACGCCAGCGCCTCCAAGACTGACGCAGCCGAGATTCTATGAAGGGATGAGGTCACTGCCTTCGCCGCCGGTATCAGGGCCTTCCATGCCTCCGCCGAGGGTGCCGAGTTTGTTCGACTTATTGAGCGAGACCGCGGCGGAAGATGCTGAGGCGAAGCCATTGGGATCCGCTGCGGCGCCCTGGTGGGGTAACACATGAGAGTGTGAAGCTTATGTCGACACTCCTTTTGCTCAGACGCCTACCAACGGGCTGGAAGCCTGTCAAGTTTCTCGAAGTAGCTTTTACGTTGAGTCAACGGCCTTCCTGTAGCATGTAGTGGGAAGACTCGACTGCACCTGGGAGCAGCGTGAGTGGTCGGTGCGTGCAGGTCACCAAGCATACCAGCTTTGCGTCACATCCATGGAAGTAGGTTCGTGCTCGACGGACGATGGATTATATATGTTAAGCATACGTTATCTCATTGATGAGAAGTTTCTGCAGATGTACGCAAGTGAGCAAGACGTCAGCAGATGATGAAACGAGCTGCCGAAGAAGCAGGGCTTCAAGAGAACGAAGGTTACGAGCACCACGTAGTGGTTGCAGGTGGCGCAGCGCAATGCCAGACAGGTCTTCGAGTTCATCCAATTCATAGCAGATTCAATTCGCCGGTCTCCTTACGGGGTAGAACGGATAAAGACCTCTCTCTACCTCCACGCCCTCCAAGATGCCCGTGACCCTCAGTTGCTCTTCCACCAGTCTCCATCGTCCAGCGCTGTCTGGGCAGTACCTCGAAACCCTCAGACTTGAGCGTCCAGTATGATCATTGACAGTCCACACCATGTGCACCCTCCGTCCCTCTCCAATCGCTACCTCGTCGAACTCTGCAGGAAACTCCTCGCCCTCCTCATAAACCCCAGCATCAGGCAATCCCAAGCCTGCCTCTTCGAGCGCCACGATACGCTCAGCAAGTGACCTGGAAAGCTCGGCATCATACGTGCACTCCCTTCGTGGCGCCCTCCGGAGCACAGCAAGTGCGCGGCGCCTGATTGAGGGCACGCGGCAGCGAAATGCGATTGCGAATAGCATGGGTATCGCACCAAGCTCGAACGTCAAGGGAGTGTGATCACTTTCCTTGGCGTCCACATAGCTGGTTGCATGGTGCAGTGCAGCGGAGAAGTCGGAAATATGGTCATCGAAAGCGCTCTGCAGATGTTGGAGTAGGAGGTCCAGCCATATCTTGAAGATGTAATAGTGCAATTGCATGAGGTGGTATGATTCGGACGTGTGACTGAGAAGCGGCGAGGACAGGAAGACTGCATGCCTGACGACAGAGTCAGTCGAGTCACCAAAAGTGTTTCTCTCTCCTCGGCTTTTGCAAGCTGCTAGAGCGTCTATAAGGCGAGCTGCGACTACATGTCGCCGCGCCTTCGCGAAGCACAGACAGTAGCCAAGTGTCACAAGCATGGTATGCAATCACCTCTCATAGAGCCATGCAGAATCTGCAGCACGCTACGACGAAAAGGGCAGGTGCACAGAGATTCTAGTAGTCCAGATCGAGAGGGGGAAGGGCGAGGCAGGGAACTTACCAGTGATCGAGCTTGGTGATATAATGCTGTTGTTGGGCAACGACACCATGGTACTCCGCAGTATCACCAATCGTGTGGAGATCATCCGGTTGCATCGTCAAACGGCCCAGTGAGATGGCACCATCTCGCCATTTCTCAGCGTGCAAGATGGCAGGATCCGCTCGCAATTGAGCTGTGGCTGCGAACAGCGCAGACCTCGCATCTGACATGGTGGAGAATGATTTGATGGGGTCACTGTCTTCGACTCGCAATCGCACTTCCTTGACCCGTGGCCAGCCGAAGGTGGCTACGAGGAGCAGAAGTCGTGTGAACATGTCACGTATGCAAAGCACAGTCGTCTGGGCAGCTATGTCGAAGGGAAGATCCTCCAGCATCCGCAGACCCTGCAAGAAAAGTGCCACTGCCTCATCGGCGCGATTGCGCAGCGTCTCGAAGCAGATGAACATGATGCAGCTTGTGAGAGCCAAGACAGGTGTGAGATGCCTTGATTCAAGTTGCTTTCGTGCACTGGCCAGGAATTGCGTATAGTGCTTCATTGCCTGAACGTGATGACACTCATTGAGTAAGGGTTCGCTGCTCTGGCGATACAGTGCAGAGATCGCCAGGGCGCCTTTCAATGCCCAGCGCTCGGTGTGGCACAGTTGCATAATAGTCCGAGACCAAAAGTCGACGTCCATCTCCCCGACGATACGCTGCGCAGCCCAGGTCTGAAAGTACTGAAGCGTATGACCATCTTCGCCGGTCACAGGTGCGCTACCTAGTGACTGGAGAATACTTGTAGCAGAGCTAGGCGTCGTAGCTTGGGATGGGTCTGTGTCGTAGCCTTCGCAAGTTCGCCTTGCGTCATTGCATCGCAGGCATGAAGGTAGCGCTTCATCGCACTTTACTCGCCGCCTGCGACAAGTGACACATCCAGTCCTAGTCTTCTTGTTCCCGAGACGTGCGTTGCCACGCGCCGCGATGCGGAGGTTCGCTTTCACCTTGCTTTGCCAGTCCGATACTTCTTCTGCGACCATGATCGAAAGCCGGACATGCTGGCTGTCAGTTCACCACACTCAGGATCAGCTGATCACGTGGCATGAGGTCGATTCGTGAGCGTTTGCTGAAGCGTACGACAGTCTAGTCATGATTGAGATGGCGACCATACACGCCATGGCAGGCGCCGGACTTCGGGAGCTCATTGGACCGAAACGCCAACCCCATGGGTCGAGTAACGTCCATTCCTGCGTCGCGAGACACCCTGTATAACGAGACACTTATGAAGCAAAAGATCCGACTTCCGTGGCGCAGCAAACAAATGCTTGTGGTTCCATCACGCATACTGTACACCCCGTCCCGACCTACCGCGGAAGCCTAGCTAGCGGAATGGCCGACAGGTACTTCCGTTTTGCTAACTTAGCGATTGACTCTACATCCGCGCATTCTCTCCATACACATATGAAACCTGACTTTCTGCCATCTCTTTGCGCATCTAACGAATCCAATCACTCCTCGTCTTACGTCCTCTTTTTTCAAGCCTCGTTGGGAGTTGACAGACGCACACCAGAGAAGCATACAACAAAACAAGCTACAACAATGTGCTTATGATGAGTCCTTTGCTATTGAATTCATGTTCAGGTTGGTCTGCACAACAAGCATCTTCACCCCTTATGAACTGTGTCGACGAGCCAAAGCCGTTTCCGTCCTTTACGAACAGGTGCCCCAGCTCCGCTCCTATGCGCTCTCGCAACGTGCCGCGTTCTTGTGGCATTTGCATCGCGAATGCTGTCTTGAAACTGCTGTTCTAGTCTAAATGGCCTGGTCGTCTGCGTCGATGCGACCCTGGCACTTCTGGATGCGGATGCTTAGCTCCCGAATTTTGCACACCTTCACATTGAAAGGCAAAGCCATCATGAAGTGAGCAAGTGGAGCGTGAATGTGTATAGTTGGAGGGAATGTTCAAGACAAGCAGACAAGCCATGTGGCTTATATTGACGCGACTTGACTCCGTGATAGCAGCTGGAAGGTGAAGCGCAAGTAAAGAGCGATAGGGAGTAGCGATAGGGTCATCCCGCTTGCCATCCAGTGTAGTCGTCTTGGCATGCACCGGAATCTCGAAGGGCGAATACTGAGGCAACGGAAAGGATTTGTGCCGGAGGCCTTACTGTCGCGGTACAACCCCTACCCCTCACCTCCGCCTAACTTTGACCAATAGATAACAGAGTACCACGATGCCTCTCTTCTACCGCGACCCATGGATCGACGTAGAGATTCCCGAACTCCCCTCCGGATATACGCCGATTGTTGTACTACCGCCGGCCAAGGCGCCTTGGTGTCGAGTGTGGGTCTCTTGGAGATAGCGGCTTTGACAACACTCTCTGGTCAAAGTCAGAAACTCCGTGAAGCGTGGGCATAGTGTTGCACATACTTTGCGATCCCTCGCTCTTCAATAGCTTTCTCATCTGTGATCCCGATAAGCCTCAGCATACCCACCATCAAGCTCAACTCGCGGCTGCGAGTCCGCTTCCCAAGGCCGCTCGTGATTCTCTGCCTCCACAACCATGACAGGCGCGTATTTTGATTCTTCAGCTGGGTGCTGTGTTTGGGCCGGCGGAGCACCGCTCGCGGCTTGGTTATACTTCATGCGGCGACGACCAAGAAAGATGCCGAGAAGGACACAGAGAGCGACCCCAACGATAGCACCGATACTGATGCCTGCTATGGCGCCTTTGGCCAGGGATGAGCTTGTTGTTCCTAAGGTTGTGGGTGACGCTGATGTTGCGCTGATGGGTACTGTGGACACTGAGGTCGCGGAGCTGCCTGTCGTGCTTGCCGTGGCTGTCGTGCTTGCCGTGGTTGTCGTGCTTGCCGTTGCTGTCGTGCTTGCCGTGGCTGTCTCGAGTGTGCCAAATCGAGTGAAGCCTACGAAGGAATTCGTAAGGACAGTAACGCCAGTCGTATGCACCGCGGCACCTGCGCTGAATAGTCGAGCCGCATCGGTACAGCAGTCGAAATTCGGAACGGCGGCACTTTGCTGCACAATATTGTCATAGGCACAGCAGTAAGTGTCCTCGGAGCATGCGGTGATGATTGCATTGGCTGCCGATACGGTCAGCACATGTCGCGGCCGGGATTGGCGACTTGAGCGTACCTTGGGTGATGTTCAAGCAGTAGTGCGGGCATGTGTCAGACTCCCAGGTAGGGTCGGTACAAGTCCCCCGCCAGAGCCAGTTGTTGTTACTGTCGCCGCAGTATTTGCACAACCCGTTTGAGGTGCACTCGTCTTCGACATTGCAACAGACGCTGACATCGGCATCGGAATTGCAGGGATGATCGTTGGGTTGCGTTGCGTTACTCGGATTATAGCAGCTCCGAGAGCTCATGGCTAGTCTTGGGGGTACAAATGCTCTTTGGCTTGGCTGTCAACTGGTAGTGATTGAGACGAAGTACTCGTGAAGTCGACTTGCGCGGAACATGTAGAGATTGAGGGGAGACGAGAAGGAACTGCTACAGTCGTCACACAAGCGCTCTTACCATGCGGCCTCGAGGAGTGGCGTTATTCTAGACTCTTTTTCAGCCTCGCCAATATTCCGACTGCTCGTTCTTATCTTCCCGTACTTCCAGTGCCCAGCTGCATCGAGGTGCATCCTGGAAGCCCTGTACCTCGAGCTCAGCACCACAAGATTCGTGCGCTCGTACTATGCTGACCTCGTCAAGTACTCGCTATGCAGATACTCCCGGCCGTTCTGTGCTAACAGGGTCGCAAAGAAGGCAAAGTGTAAGGCTGAGAGCGCCACGTTGAGCCTTCTCATGCGAGACTTGGATGTATCGTACATGTACTCCTGCGGTTTTGCGTCCGTGCGGCTTCATACCGCTAAGGCCTAATCGAGGTTGCTTGGCGTGATGTCAGAGACTCTTAGCAGATAGCCTCTATCTCTCTAGAAGACATGTATAACGTTCACAATCTCGCTGTAGCGATCGATAACAACAATTGACGGACCGAAAGCAGATATAGGGTGTTTCTTATACCGTGGCGAACCTATGAACCCTGTGTTTGACTTTATCCAAGCTGCTATTCGTTCTCTACACTGGCTGGAAAGATGGAGCAATAGGGGATAGCAGCAATGGAATGATCAAGATCAGGAACTATATAGCTCCTACGTCTACCATATGCCCTTCATGAGGAAGAGGGACAGCTGAAGAACAGGCAAGGACTGGTGCAAAGATTACATCGACGCTGTTGGCAAATTGAACGTAGAGTGGACCGGAGAGCGTCCCGCAACACTGTGTGTCTCCCCATACAGTGATGGACGTTAACATTTACAGTATCACTTCTACCCTATTCCTCCTACCTTACTCTCATCATTGCCGAGTACTTACTCTCGCATGCTTACTCTACACCGGAGCACTCATAGGAACGCCATGGCGTCCTGGAGAGACGACCGGATCCCAACGACAGATGTGATGCGCGTGCCGCGACACAGTGGCCTCTTGCCGTCGCTGCAGCATACCACAATGGCAGCCCCAGGAAATGCTTCGAAAGTCACGAGAAGCTGGTTCAGTCAGCACAAGCAACGTCTCTATTGCCATTAGGTGCACGGCGTCCCGATATACCGGTCTGGAATCCACGAGCAGCACCGGGGCACGTGTATTTCCAAGTGCACGAAGTAGGCTTCGATGAATATGGAAACCAGGCGAGACGGCTTGGCGAGCTCACCAGGACGAGTGCCCTCCTTAATTCATATCACACTGATTAGGAGTCAGTCCTCGTCGTCCGCAGAGACCGCAAGATTCCGATGCTTGAAAGCGACATATTTTGCGAATTGGGCAGGCATTCCTTTCACTGCGAGATCATCGCCCAGAGCCTCTGCGTTGTCCTCATCGCTCCAGTGAGCCTTATCGTATTGCTCGTCGTCGGAACCAGCATGATGCCGATAGCCATATGCGCCGCGATCGAATTCATCCTCCGATGCTAGCTCATCAGAAGGATAATCTGCACCATAATGATCCTCAGCTGCAAGCATAGAGTCAGTCAATGTCTTCAGCGTCGACTTAATAGTCATTCATACCGTTTTCGTCTTCCTCATCGTCGACTTCGAGATCGACGTCTTCTTCCTGCTCCATGAGCTCCTCCCATAGCTTCTCGTCGTATTCACTGATCACGAGGTAGCCAATGTTTTCAAGGCTTGCTTGAGGTCCTTGGGCATCGTCCATGGGCTCATCAATGTCGTTTGCGGCTAAGACATAGGTGTCAAACACATGATCAGAATCAGGGCCAACATCCATAGCATCGCCAAGGTGTGATGGCATCACTTCCGGAGTTTGCGATTGTCGCGCTTCGTGTAGAGCCTTTGCTCGCGCACCAGATAATCGTGGTTTCACCTTGACTTCTGGCCTCGGCGTCTTCGCGATCTCCTCTAGGGCATGCGAGTGTGCTTCCTGAGCTAGCAGCTCGTACTTCTTACGTTCGGCTGCGAGCTGCGAGTGCATGAGAGTAGGTTGTGGAGCGTCAGAGAGTTGCATAGCATCGCCATTTCGTTGTGCAGTACCTCTACCAGCTCGCTTGAGCGGAGATGAAGTCGAGACATCGCGTGTAGCAGCAGAACGACCAGGAGAAGTTACATGCGGAATCTGAGCCCTTTGCTCGACCACAGTAGCAATCACAGGGCTTGATTTAGCAGGATGCCTCGCGCTCGTGGCTCGTTGACTCGACCTGACGCCGTTCGATTGCTTGAGATGGAAGACCCTCCTTGATGTTCTCGAAAGTGCAGGAAAAGATGAGCGTCGACTCTGACCCGTTCCGGCGTTGGAAGCGCTCTCACAGATGTCGATAGAGTCCTGCTTGCGGATGTATTTGAGTCGATGTGTCGACTCGTCGTCTTCTTGTGCCTCGAGCTTCCGCTTGGACCTGCGCTCGACGACGAGAGCATCCGGTGGTAGCTCATCGCGGCGGCGCTGCAGGCGCACGACTCCAGGACCGTTCATGGTGGCTCGGATCCGTGTAAGTAAGCTGAAATCGGATGAGGATGGGATGCAGTCTTCTGGACTTCACTGCATCCAATCCACCATGGATCGAGCCGCTTTTCTACGGAGCAATCAACACGCTCCACGAAGCAATGTGTATTGTGTTATTCCAGATAGTTTGTAGGTGTTGATCTGGGGAAGTCGAAGGTTCGGTATGCCGAAAGCGGGTAACCGGGCCCGACGAACAGCTTCATAACCCTGATCCCTAACATATACCTTCGGTGTCTCCTTCCCTACAATCGATCAGCGCAAGCCTCCACCTTACCGAAAGGATTGCGCGAGAGGTGTCTCAAGTCATTGAAAGCATCGCGCACCTACATTCGCGCAGAATCGCATGTGAGATCTAGTGTGCTCATAGCAATCACGCTGCACCTCTCCGCTTCTCCGTGGCGATGCAGTCTGCTACAATACACACACCAAAGTAAGTATCGCAGCACGCGACCTCTCCTTCTATATCTGCGACTTCGACGTCTTCGCTTTACATTCCACAGGCTTTCGTACGAGGCTCGGATGACAGCGCGCCTGCAGTGCGCAAGGAAGTAGCCAACATGGACGTCAACAAGACCTCTTTCTACCCACTCATTCTGGACATCCTTGCCGACATCTCCGAGAGCCACTTCGTTGCTTTCGACCTCGAGCTGTCCGGGGTACCAGTGAAGCAGACGGGGACCAAGCGCCGAGTAGGGAGGGCGACCTTGCAAGAGCGCTACACCGAGGTTAAGGAGGCGGCTGAGAAGTATACTATCCTGCAGATCGGTCTCACTTGTGTGACCGAGGATGTTGAGACCGGCAAGTACATTTGCAAGCCGTACAACTTCGAGCTCACACCCTTGGTCGATGTGCCAGGCCTAGACCTCGAGCGAGATTTTTCATTCTCTTCGAGCGCTGTTGATTTCCTGAACCGCGTTGGCTATGACTTCAGTAAGCCTTTCAATATCGGCATTCCGTATCTGGGACCGGAGGAAGCACAACAGGCCAGGGAGAGCCACGCGAATCGGCAAGACAAGAGCGCCATACAGGATCTGCAGCTCAAAGAGAGTGATGTGGAGTCCCTCGCTCTACTGCAACGCGTCCGCACTGAGATCAACACTTGGCTCGCAGATGGCTCGCCCGAAGCCGAGAGCTACATTACTATCGCTCCGATTGCGACGGGCTCGCTGGGTGAAGAAGCGCCCGAGATGACCAGATTTGAGCGTAGGCTCATACATCAAATTGTCAGAGCAGAGTATCCACGACTGGTCACGGTGTCCCGTCGAGGTGGCATTCAGATCGTTCACTTTGACGCGGATCGTGAAGCTCGCATACTTGCTGATCGCAAAACTGAGCTCAAGGAGCGTATTGGGCGGCAGAAAGGCTTCTCTTGGATCATCGAGTCGCTTCTAGGTGTTGACATTTCGAACTTCAATCTCAGGCTCTGCGCTACAGATCGCGAGACCGGCGAGGCTGTGTGCGCATACATGGATGAGTATAATGCCCACTTCCACCGAGCAGAGTTCAAGTTGCGGAGCAGACCACGGATCATGGTCGGTCACAATTGCTTCCTAGATCTCGTCTACATCTACAGGACCTTCATCGGCGCCCTGCCCGAGACTGTGGACGAGTTCTCGAAGCTCATGCACAAGCACTGGCCGCTGATAGTGGATACGAAATACATGGCTACTCACAATTGCGGCGACATTAACCCTGCCTCATCTCTTGAAGAGATCGCAACTCAGCTCGAGCACTCGGAAATTCATATCGACGAGTTAGACCCACTACATAGCAAATACCGAGATGTTCAGGTCTTCCACGAGGCAGGCTTTGACAGCTGGCTCACCGCACAGATCGCGATCAGACTGTCGATGAAGCTCGAGCGGGAAGGCGCATATGTGGAAGACATTGACGACGAGCAAGGTGGTGTAGAGCTCGGTAATCATATGCGGAAGCCAAGTATTGTCAGCAGCGCAGTGGCAACCGGTCAGGGCCTGCTCTCTGCTGCTGTCAAGGCATTCACTCTCGGCAGCGCAGGACCTGCGACTGGACCTCGCGATGCTTCCAACGTCAAAGATGCCCAAGTTACATCTACCAGTAACGAGACACCGCAAGCCAAAAAGTCCTATGCTCAAGCTTCAATCCCGATCCCTCAGAAGACTCCGACGAAATCTGCCAACGCTTCGCTGTCCCTCTCGCCGCAAGCTCAAGCTTTCGTGCCATCGTCTCTCGGCAACAACTGGATGACAGGCGGTGATCCTTCGATCGGCGCAGTCGCGGAAGACGACTTGTTCAAGATCGACCCGAACAAGAAGGCAGGCTATCAGCCTACAGACCAAGAGCTGCGAGGCATCGAAGGCGGTATGCCACGCTTCACTGCAGACTTCTGGCGCGTGTACGGCAATCGAATGAGGGTGTTCGGGACTGAAGAAGGAGTCTGCGTGTTGCAGGGAGGCGAGTAACGTGGTCGGATGAGATGGCGAGAGTGGAGGGAGTGGAGCTGAGCTTCAAGTCTTCTGCGGGCTGTGCGATAGGTGAGAGCTACCCTATACAGTCATGCAAATGACATTTCACTCACAGAAACCGCACTATGTGGGCGAGCTTGCCTAATGCGGAAGCTCGAGGCTTATCAGCGACCTCGCCCCGCTCGCTTCACGGACGATCGTTCATTACTGCAACGACAATACGCCGGACTGACATGATGTGCATGTAATAATCAGTCGCTGCATTTGCCGACGCTGGATGGTACAGTATATCGGTCGGTTTTCTCCTTTCCTCTCAACATGAACATTTCCTCACCCAAACTGCAGTCCATCAGATCTCCACACTTACCTGCTCTACATTGACCCTCAGCCCATACCTCTACACACGCCCGACAAGATGGCAGACTCCAAGCAGACCCACATCGGCAATGCTACCAATTTCTGGCTTCATTCACATGAAAGTGGCTACGATCTTTCGCGCCCTTCGTCATCTTCCGCACCCTCACCGCGCCTCCAAATCTCCACGACCACGGATCAAATTACCGTCGATCCAGCAAAATCCGCACTGATCGTCATCGACATGCAGAACTTCTTCCTCTCGCCCGCGCTTGGTCGAGGCACCGGCGGCGCAGGGCACAAGGCCAAGGATCAGCTAGTCCGGCATGCGGTCCCAGGAGCACGGAAAGCGGGCGTGAGAGTGCTCTGGGTGAACTGGGGTCTGACCGAAAAGGGAGTAAACGAGATGCCACCAGGTGTGAAAAAAGCGTTCGGGTCCCCAGGCAAGTATGAAAAGGCGCACGAGGGCAATAAGAGCGCGAAACACTACAACGGCTTGGGAAGCGAGATGGGCACAGTCCAGGATCCGGATACAGGCAAGGTCATCGAAGCTGGGAAGTTGCTGATGCGCGATCAGTGGAACTCTGCGCTACAACCTCCTTTGGACGAGCTATGGGAGGAGGGATCAAAGCTGTCGGAGCTGCCTGATGTCTGGGTCCACAAGAACCGTATGTCTGCTCTATGGGGTTCTGGCACAGATCTTGAGTTGTATCTGCAAAAGGAGGGCATTACGACGCTTTTCTTCACGGGCGTCAACACTGACCAGTGTGTTGGCGGGACGCTGCAGGATGCTTACTCTAAGGGGTACGATTGCATCTTGCTGGGAGATGGATGTGGCACAACAAGTCCAGGCTATGCTCAGCAGTGCATGGAGTATAATGGGGCGGGCACTTGGGGTTTCCTAGCGACTTGTGAAAAGTTTGCTGAGGGATGCGCAAAGGTGCAGTAGAGGAACAACGGAGTCGATGCAAGTATACGCAACGACACTGATACCAGAGGCTCGCTGCTCTTCGACTGAGCCTCTGTGTGGCCGCCACTAAGGAAGGAGCGATGGAGGGTTTGCGCTCCTTCCACTTGAGCGCAGCCACGCCAGCTTCCTGACCCTCGAATTTACCACTGTCCTCACTACTTCCAAACATCCAAGAAGAAAAGTTATCTTTCGCGGGGCCATCAATCTGCATTACTGCTTTCACCCTAGATTTTCACACTTCGCTCGTCCGTTCTGGGATGATGTCCCACGCCAATACTCTCAACACAGGCCTTACAGCAACGAATTCACCAATGTCCGTGAGTGCCTTTCCGGAGCAGCCACTTGCTGAGGCCGAAGTTCCTGCGATTCTGCAGAATATTCGTCAGCCTTCCACAGAATTGCCTACGGATGTTGTCGTCGCCCAGAACGCAGCCATGGACGGCGTTGTGACCTTTTTGACGGATCAGAGTGACAGCTTAGGGATTACTTCGATCGATGAGCAGGCGGTCCGACCGAGACAGCCAACGCCACCAACTACAGCGATCGCCACGGACGGCCCAAGTCCAGGAAGCGAAGGCGCGGCCAAAGCGATTTATCGCGACGATGTGATCGATCTCACCGATGACGCTGAGCCGTCGTCAGCATTGCCGACTGCGCTAATCAAACCTCAGGAGAACAGCGCGACGAAGCGCAAACGTGCAAACGACGATCACGATGTTGCAACACCTGCCAGCAAGAAGCCAACGCCCTCTGCCAAGCCCTCAGCAAAGGCAGGTGCAGCTCAACCCACGAAGGTGACAGCAAAGGCAGCTGCACCTACACCGACGAAGGTAGTGGCAAAGCCGGTGAACAGAGGTGCAGTCACTCCGATCAAGCCCAAGACTGTCGCGAAGACACCAACAAAGTCTTCGGTCGCTTCAGCGCTTGCTGCCTCGCCTACAACACCTACGACACTCCCACAACAGCGCACAGCTGCCAACTCAGCTCTGAGCACCCCTACGCCCGTCACATTGACGCCCCAACGCCTGTTGAAAGACATCCCCGTGCTCTCACCACGCTACCACAACACCTACAGTTCGCCGCTCAGCACTACACCTCTCAAGGACCCATCTACATTCAGCCTCAAGCCACCATACTGGCAACGCTGGCCCACATCGATGTACACAGCCCTAGCCCAAGAGTTCCGGCGCCAATTCGACGCCGAGCCGTTCGCAGCTGCGCACGGGAAGAGTGTCGAAGAAGTCGAACACATCTTCCATGCTCTCATCTACGAGCCGCTGCAGAGCCAGTCAGAGAAGGTCCGAAAGGTGTGTCAAGCTAGAGTAGAGAAGCGGATGAAGTTGCTGAACGACTGTGGGGAGAAGTTGCGCAAGTGGGACATTGGTAAATCGAGAGTCACTGCGGAGCTGTATGGTGTGAAGGAAGGTGTCGTGGTGTTCGTCAACGAGAAAGGAGAGGAGATTGAGGCTGTGTTCGGGAGGCTGGGGATGGCGGCTCAGGAGTATATCAAGGGCTTGGCGAGCGAGGGGGACTGGGCTAAGTTGACTGGTGGGGTGGAGTGAGGTGGGTGCGATTGTTATGTGCCGTACCGTCGGCAGTGTAACAACCTGACAAGGGTACGCACGAGTTTCGTTTTGGCGACGCAGGTGCTGACGCTGGAGGCTCGAGCGGAGGGTGCGATCGTGTATGGCGCTTCGGATCTGTGGCATGGCCGCTTTCTTAGTAGATGGCGACGTATAAGTGAAGTGTCCTGTACGGCACTGTAAGAAGACAGAACATATGCATGACGGCGAGACAGAAGAACGCGAATTTCAAACTCAACTCATTGTATCTTCTGTCCCAATGCAAACCAACATTCCGTTGTCAGGATCCAGTGCACTCCGGTAACTTGAAGACAATCGCAGCGGTGCCTTGGTCAGATCCGTCACGTCAACAGGAAGCTTCATTAGTCCCGTATCATACAGCCTATCGTACATTGATACCCACTTCTAAGGAAAGCTGCCTTAGCCTGTAGTCCAATGCATGGGTATACCGTAACACCCTACCAAATCACCAAACTCTGTTCGCACCAACTTAATTCACACGCTTGCTACCCTCCAATCCCTTACCACGGCGAGAGCGTGAGCTGGGTTTCTTCGGCGGCGATTTCCACTTCTGCCTCGAACCATCCCACTCAGGACGTCCGTTAGGGCCGTTGGGAGGTCCCTTGTACGCGGGTCCGGGGTCCGAGTTTGAGAGAAACGCAGCAGAGCCTAGTGGGGCGCCTTGATACGAGGGTCCCTAACCCTGCACCTGGCCCCCTCCAAATCCTGGATCTCCTTGCTCGCCTGATCTCGAACCGACGCGGCTTCGGTTGCCTTCTTGAGGTGGGGCGGCGTAGCCGTTCGCGTAGGGTTGCGGTGGCCCAGGGAGCGGCGCCCGGGTCATGCCATAGCCGGGCGGAGGCACGCCGTCTGGGTTTGGGGTGCCGAATTGTGGGGCGTTAGTAGTTTGAGGCACGCCGTATTGGCCGTTGGAAAGCACCTGGCCGTGGTAGAGAGGTGGTGGAGGAGGAAGTGGGGTTGCGTTTGGAGGGAGAGCGGGCGGCGGAGGGTAGCTGGCTAAAGGCTGTAGAGGTGGAGCTGGACCTGGCGCATGCGATGGTGGAGCGGCGTTGGAGGTACGGCGGCGCTTAGCCAGATGTGGTCGGTCGCGCGGTGGCTTGTCCGGAGTCAGTCTACCTGCGTAGTGAAGCATGTGCAAGGCGGATCCACTCACTGTGCCCACGCCCTCCCCGCCATCACTTCCTCCCTCACTTCCCTCGAAGTCTCCACCCATGCGCTTTGCCATTTGCTCCAGCAAGAAAGCCCTCTCTAGTCGCATCTTGAGGATCGCGCGATTCAGCCTGACCTGCCGAGTGCGAGACTCCTCGTTCGCAGCCTCGATCTCGTTCAGTCGGCGCTTCAGCTGAATACATTTACGGTAGTAAGCCTTCTCTACGCTGGGAGCGAGAGGGGTGTTCGGAGGTGGTGGGAAGTCGATGGGGATTTGGTGGTCGGGAGGTGGTGGCGGCCCTTGGGCGTGGGAAGGGGGAGGAGGGAGGCCAGCCATGGTTGTGAGAGGAGTGGGTGAGTCGGGGAAAGATGATGCCTGCGCAGCAGAGTATCACGGCTCTCTAGCCAAGTAATCAAAGAAGTCAGTATCTTGTACTTGTAGCAGGTGCCTTCACATGTCAATCGCTCCAGAGGTCGCGACTACCTGTGCCATATCCAGCATCACCAGATCTCGCCGCCCGTATACGCCAAGCCTCTCGAACGTCCACTACAAAACTTCCCTCCCCATGCTTCTCTTCCTTCCCCTCACCAACGCATCCATACTAGACAGTACATCTCAGCCCCAGCGCCTGCGACAGCGTTATGCTGCTCCAGACTCTTTGCTGGGATTCAATGGCTCGTTATGCGATACTGAGATGCGGAGAAGAAGGACTTTACCGTCTACGGAACCATAAGAGCTGGCCATGCATCTTGTTACAAGCCGTTGCGTGGGCGGCGTCAGAGGGGCCGGACATACATTCGATTGGAAAACATTTTCGGGTATTAGGATGCTCCAGGATTGCTTCCACGCAATCGGTGAAAGCTTGCCAGCGTGGACAATTCCGCAGGTATGGCAACGAAGCACATAGCAAACAAGGTGAGTCTGGCAGCACGTGTGGAGCATAGCATGAGATCTTCGCCAGCCTCAGCATCTCGCACCGGAAGGTCTTTCATCTTGCAAGTATGCTTTTATACATTCATAGCGAAGAAAATTGCAAAATTTCATGCTCTACTTACCTCCGTATCTGCTGATCTCGCTTCCTGCCCCTTCGTGACCGAGCCAGTGTACCAGCTCTTTGAAGCAGACCAGTCCATCGTGCCGACCAGGACGACTTCGGTGCCTTGCCGCCACGAGCGGGAGCGAAGCGAGATGCCCAGCTGTCTGCAGTAAGTGCTGCTGAAGCAGCTTGACTGACTAGTAGGCGACTCACCGGTCTAGGTGCACCTTGCGAGTCGGTCTCAGAGATTGGCCGCAGAGCCAGCGGTCGTGAACGGAGCGTATCGTTCGAGTCTGCTGTGCCATTCGCCGAGTCAGTGCGCGACACTGTCCGAATGCTGGATCTGCGGCTACTGACCAGGGAGCTTGCCTGACTGTGCGCCGGCGACCGATTCATGACGCCTAGTCTTTCCACGGCGACAAAGGAGCCCATTGTATTTCTAGTCCATTTGTCGCCGTCGACGAACACGTGCTTGATCGACGCGACCGAGTCCGAGGTCGAGGCGATCGAGTCTGAGTTTAAGGCTTTGCTGAAACGCGATGCTGCTTTGGGAGCGACATCGAATATACTCCGGCGGATGAAAGGTGTGTAGGCAACTGGCGGCGCGTCAGGACATGCCTCTAGTGCGATCTCTGGAATGGTCGGCGGTGCAGTGGGTGGAGTCTCATCCGGCGTCGAATTCTCCGACGCCTGACTGCCTCGGTGGTCGGGAGTGAGCGGTGTGTTCAGTACATAAGACGCACGACGTGGTGTGCCTGGAAGTGTGTCGAATGTATCGCCTCGTCGAATCCGCAGAGACTCGAGCGGCGTGTCGGGAACGAAGGACGCCCTTCGTGGCGTCGACATCGCACTTTCGACATCAATGCTATGCGGTCGCCGGCGTGTCGGCTCTGTAGCTGGGATTTGATACACTGCTGCCGTCAGTATGCCCCCCTCAGCACCCGCCCTCACCTTCTGCTTTCCGCATGCCTTGCCAGACAAGGGTCTCAACAGCGCAGTCTCGATGATCGATTCCCGCCCTACTCTCGCCTCGGCGACAGTCCGCGCAATTTCCTCCTCGTGCTCAGAACTCCAATCCCGCCAGCCAGGCCTTTCGAGTCTCTCCAGAACGGCACTGACTAGCGACCACCGTCTGAGCATAACTACTGGGACCTGCGCAAAAGCTTGCACCCTGTTCGCCTCCGACGCACCTTCGAGCATCTCCTCAACTTCATCAATCATCCCCTGACTAACCTCTTGACTAGGCAGCATAGTCCACCACCGTAATTGCGACGGCGAACTCGCCACGTCAGCAGGCCAAGACTCGGAAGGACGGAGCTCGAACATACCTTCATACTCGCCCGGTCCCAGCGGGGAGAACTCTTCGCCTTTCTCCACTGGTCTTTGGACTGTCTGCATCTCGCCGGTCTGTAGGATGTGGTAAAGCGCTGTATACCCTTTCCAATTCTCGGCTACGATGTTGTCAGCGGCTTCGTCTTCGGGTCCTGACCTGGCCCGCAGGAAAGGTACGATCTGGTCGGCGGCTGCGAAGGTTTCAGCGAGTGGTGCTGATTGGTAGAGCCGGCAGGCAGGACAGGGGATGTCTACAGCTCGAGGTTTGCCGGTCTTGAGGCTGAATGTGCAGAAGAGCGAAGGGTGTGATGGGGAATGGGGAAACTCGATGTCGAGGGAGGCGATGTGGGTGCAGGTATAACTGAAGGTGGCGGTTGTGAGACACATCTTGGCTCGTGCAATGGCTTGTGTTGGGTCCGGCCCTGTTTCGTCGAGCGATTGCGGTATTGATTGAGGGAATGTGAGACTTCGGTTGAGAGCTTGGGCATGAACGATAGGAACAATGGCACTGTGGTCTGAGGGTAGGACAGAGGAAAGTGAGGTACTCATCGTTCAGGAGAGCGAGGGAGACAAAGGAGTGCACGTCATCGGTTACAGCTAACAAAGACAGAGATTATACGATCTCCCTTGTATGTGGCAACTCGGCTCAGGATTTCGAGGCAGGCTGGAGCATTCGTATGGTGACGCGAACGGGTTGCCACACGTACAACGACTTGGCTTGTTCTTCGAGCTCTCGTGATCTCAGCTGCAGCCTGCCGTGACTTGATATCGACACGGACCTCATCCCGTTCGATGGTCTCAGCACTGAAATGCTACGCCACTCTTCTTCACAATATTCGACTTTCCTCCGCCCGCAAAGCCTGTTCCATCGCAGCTCAGCTCGACAAGGCCCCTCTCCGCTCCACTTCCCTCGCCCTTCTTACCCTTCTTCCTTTCCTGTTCTGTGTGCGACTTCGCAGTGCTAGCAGTCGCATCACCCTGACATACATAGCATCTGATCGCTGCGTCGAAATCCACATCGTGCGCTGATCTCTCGGGCGACCGCTGAAACTTGTCACTGCACGCCTTGCAGAGGACGTGGCCGCAAGGCTTAGCTAGCACAGCTTTCGTGGCGTTCGATAAAGGTTTGTCGCAGGCTGGACATATTCGTGTAGCCGTATCAGACGACGCATCCTTATTTTCGGAGGCGAAGTTGACCATGACGAGTGATTTGAGAGTGAAGTCGTGAGCGGCACCTTCAGCTGCCGCTGGACACACGGGGTGCCTCCTGATCGCTTGCATGTCGGACTTCTGGTGGTCTGGAATCTTGTTCGGGATCCAGAATGATGCTTGATCCTCAGCTCTGTCGTTTGTACTTGCTCTGCGCTTCGCATCGCCACTGCTTAGAGTAGCATCGGAGTTGTCCGCCTTCCTCTTCACCCCAGCTTTGGCAGCCCCATTTCTCCCGTTCAGCCCAGCCTGCGTCCTCTCAAACTCCCCCAACGCTTTGAGTCGAGTTTCCTCGTCCCCAATCACTCGATCTTCCGCATCCTCAGCTACTCTCCTTTCAGCCTCCTTCCGCAGTCGCTTTAACTCTTTCCCTTGCGCCAGCAGATTGCTGATCGCACACTCTCGACAGAATAGATGGCCATGACTCGGACATGATACTGGCTCTCGTGCGGGGAGCAAACATAGCTGACAGCTGCCGAAGGGTAGGAAAGAATCTCGAGACAGTCGTGTGGAACGGGAGCCCCAGTGGCCCTTCAGCTCGTCGCGCTCGTAGGCTGTGAAGAAGGCGAGGGAGGTGTTCCTTTTGCCTGGGACGTTAGCGAGTATTCAGCACATGGTTGTACAGAAACCGACTCACTATGAGACATGATAGTGACAATGTCGTTGCACGATAGAAACTACGGTTCTGAAGTTAAGATGCTTATCGAAGTACGAGGTCTTGGCAGTCGCGACTTCCATCAAACGCGTCTTCACTCCCGTTGCCTCCATCCTTTATGACGGCTGTATAAGCCGCATCGTCGCAATGGCGGCTGATGGCAGGCCGTATGAGCCCCCGATGCTTATTCGCGTGCTGTCCAACGCCACTATGGGCGGCGTCGGATTTCTGTGTCGGAGCTTCTTGTATGGGCTCAACAGCATGGAGGTGCATGGACTAGATACTTTCTTAGATCTTCTCAAGGAACGCGAGGATCCTGGGAGAAGGGAGCGAGGGTTGATCACGGTCTCAAACCACGTTTCGGTGTACGTACGTAGCTCTGCGAGTCCATCTTCCCATCACAGAGCACGGGCTGATCGATGACCAGACTTGACGATCCAGGCTTATGGGGCGTGCTGCCATATCGACTTCATCTCAACGCGAACAATCATCGATGGAGTCTAGGGAGCCACGATATCTGCTTCAAGAATGGGTACGTCTAAATCTATGAAGTGCAGAGCACCAACGTCTGAGACCTGATGCCAGGAAAAGCCTCATATCCGGCTTCTTCTCCCTCGGGAACACCCTGCCAATCCACAGAATCGCACATTCGAGCCATGGTGGCCTTTTCCAGCCGACCATGACGCAAGTCATTCGACTACTGAGCGATCCCCATGGCCAGCCTTCGATGTCGATCACGGGAGAGGTCTCGTGTTCTCACCCAAGCTTTCCGCCAGACGATCCGTTCACATCGTCTCAATTGACCTATACCACGACTGGTACCGACTCCTTCCCTGCGCCCTCGGCATACCCATCAAACCGCCACGCTTGGGTCCACATCTTTCCTGAAGGTCGCATTCACCAGCACCCGCAGAAGACGATACGGTACTTCAAGTGGGGCGTCGCCAGACTGATCCTGGAGTCTGAGCCTTGTCCAGATGTCGTGCCGATGTGGATCGACGGCTTCCAGGATGTCATGGACGGGAGACGCGGTTGGCCCAAGCCAATACCAAGACCGGGCAAGCAGATCGGAGTTTGGTTTGGTGAGAGAGTGGATCATGAGGCCGTGTTCGGAAGTTTCAGAGAGCGGTGGCGATTGCTCGTCGAGCGGGCTGCGAGGCAAAAGACTACTGACGAAAACCATGAGGAGACCTCGACAAGCTCTGAACTCGGCGTCATCATCAACGAAGAGCTGAGGTACAGCAAAGAAGCGGAGCAACTTCGTATCGAAGTCACTGCAGCTGTGCGGAACGAGGTTCTCAAGATCCGACGACGGACTGGGCTTCCAGATGAGGATCCCAAGAGCAGCCTGGCTGCAACTTGGCGAGAAGAGGGTAACAATCTGGAAGGCGAGAAGCAAGATGGCAGCTTAGTGCAAGATCAGTGAGTGCTTGAGGGTCCGCGGCAGAGACATGATGACTGTGGGCGGTCAGTACAAGCTCGCAGACTCCGTCTCTGGCGCTACTTACTGCCCATAAAGGTGACGATGATCGAGAAGGAGACAGTGCAGAGGCTGTGGTCGCTCAGGGTGTTGAGAATCTTCGCCCCAGTGAGAACGTGGAAGTCGATCAACATGATATTGTTGGCCAACAGCATGAAGCCAGTGAATTCGTAAGCGATCTTATTTTTGCCGCAAGCGTAGTATGCGAAATCGCATATATCGCGAATCTGCGGGTGCACCATGATAAATCTATGCATAGTAATCGACGTGAACCAGAAGAGTAGTCCGGCCAAGACCATCGTGATAATCCCGGGTACCCAACCTAGTACGGAGAGCGACCACGATTGTGCCATGATGGCGAGGCAGACCTGATCGCCACAGAGCAGCCATGCGGCCTTCTGCCAGGACATGGTGCGGAGCTTGATGTTATGTTCGTGGTCTGCAGTCTTGTCAGCAACCCGATCCACGCAGATTTGTAGATGCAGGCCAACCTTCTGCTACAAGCGCCTGGATCTTGTCGTGCGAGTTATCGAAGTCCGAGTCCACGGCCGCGAAGGCAGTGCTGTTGAGTGGTCCGCCCTTCTCATCGGCGCTCTTGCTGAATGACATCTTTGCGACACAGCTCTTCCTCAGCTCTTACTCGTGAGTACAATCGCGACAGCGGAGGAAGAAGTGAGGTCAAGAGAGAGAGAGAGAGCTATACCAGTACCGCCTTATCGTCGCGCTTACCTCGAGCTCTACCAGGGTACAGCAGCACAACCTACATATACCCTTCCAATGCAGCCCTACCTCCCACTCGAGTACCGCAGCACAGACGGTCAAGCCAATTGCGTGCTCGATCACACGTCCTCGGCCGTGCAAAAGGTCAGCTACAGACTGCGACAGACGCGTTCCAGATTCCTCGGCGCGCCCGCCACACTCTGACGCTTATCTGTGTCTGTCCACGCTCTCGGCAACCCTGCGAGTCGCGAGCAGAGCCGCCAATGATTAGCTAGCATAGATGCAGGGAAGGGTGCGGCAGCACGTGTAAGTTGTGGCGCTAGGCGTTAAGCTCATGCTTAGTTTTTCAAGCACGCGATTGAAGTGGTGGGGTGCGTCTTCGGTAAGCTCGGGGGACACGGGCACGTGAGTGACAAAAGAAGTGGACTGCTCAGTGATATATTGCAGATGGGAATGCTGACATATGCAATGCTGTGATAACTCAGTGCATCAGTGCGTACGCTATCAGCGAGAGTGATATGTCTCTCGAGAACTCTCCTAGATACTATCAACTGCGAATCGTGGATGCAGTGCAGCATGTACTAGCGGCGTCAATCACGTCGACTTCTCGAGCGGTCCGCTTCTTTTGTCATTCGCGTGGGTGGATTTATTCTGGAGCTTGATGAACTGGATGGGGAGTCGGGGTCTTAATCATATGGGCATATGCTTCGTGGCTGAGCCGGTAGCAAGTGTGATAATGTTCGTCTGGCTTCAGGCTTGCATCTGCGCCGGGCTGTCAGATGGGTTTATACGATTGGAGGTGATGAGTCGAGGTATTTTAGAGCGAGATGCGGCAAGTCGACGCGAGCCGAAACCGACCCTCATGAAACCACATTAGAGAAACACCAGTTGGCGAAGGAACTCTTGATTAATACACTGTGACGGAGACAGGATATCTCTGCGTCCGTAGCGCCTCGTGTGATCCTTAGATACTGAAGTACGCTTCCTTCTCAATTCCCTCCAAATTACCCACAACCCCGATGCCCGCCCTATAAACCAACCCGCCCGTCTCATCATACAGCGTCCACGCCTCCTTCTCACACATCGCCTGCGCTTCCGCTCTCAGACCACCCACCTCCCCCGCCCACGAATCATACACACCATCGTCCTGATAGAATTTGAAGAACTCTGGCTTGTCCTGTGCACGACCAGTGTCCTGGGCCCAGTCGTCTTCATTCACTCCATTGGAACGCGTAGCTGCGGCCGCGGCGGCCTGCTTAAGGGAGTACGCTTTGAAGTCCACGGCTTTGCAGGCACGAAAGACGTTGACGAGATGCAATTTCGCCGCCTCTGGCTTGTAGAAAGGGTTTGGAGGATCGTCTTCGGGGCCACCGGTGTAGGTGTATGTCACCAAGCGGTCTTCGCCTTCTTCGCAGTCGTATACGGCATTGTTGTACTCCACTTCAGAGGCGTAAGTGTACCTTTCAGGGCTGAGAGCGAGAGCGGCGGCAGGTGCCTGGGCACCGGCCCAGAGCTGCTGCGTATTCGCAATTTCGGCCATGAGGAGGTAGGATGGGTCGTACATGGCTTCCATTGCTACGCGGAGCCAGTCCATGGCGAGTTGTGCGCGTTGCTTGGGAGTTGAGGGATAAGTTGCTGTGCGGAAGAATTGATCTGCGTCGGCAGGCCGGAGCGTACTTGCCTGAGACGGTGTAGTGGCCATATTCGCCTGATCCGATTTGAAGCTGTCGAACGGCGTTGGCTTGACGTGCGCTGGGGGCTCGTCTTCGATGTACTTCCATCCAGAGGTCCAGTAGTATTTTCCTAGCTCGTGCGCAGCTTTGGGCACGCCGCTCGCCGCGGCTTTGGTCATCAGGTAGAGCCACTCGCTCGTGGGTCTGAGGTCGCCATTGGCGTACGACTGCTCCCTGTAGCTGGCAGCCCAGTAAAACGCAACTGGATCGTCTTGCTCCATCCCAATCTTCAGTGCCCTCTCAAGCAGGTCGACCTCTTTCAGACCGCGCTGCACTCTTTCAAAGTGAATAGTGATCAGCTCGATCCAGGGCGTAGCAAGATGCTGCAAAGAGGCATTGTACGCATCCGTCTCTTTGGGATTGGGCCTGATCTTAGTCACGTAGTCCAACCGCACAGGATCTTCCAACACGCTCCACCATAACTTGATAGCTGCTTCCTGATCGCCCTGGAACCTCGCAATCATACCCTCCAGCACCATCGCCCTGACATTGACTCCCTCACGCGCCAACCGCTGGAGATGACCGCGCGATCTCGAATACGTGGCTACCTTGAGCGTCTGAGGGTTGTCTTTGCTTACAAGCAGCAACTGATACAAGAGCTGTACCGTAGCCTCCTCATAGCCAACACTAGAAAGCAGCAATAGCAACTTCTGGCCGTATGGCTTCTCCCTCTTCACGTGGCTGGCTTGTAGCATGAAAGCCAGGAACAGTACATCCTTGTGCGCGATCTTGGTCGTCTCAAGAAGCGTAGCAAACTTCGTGACGATCCCCGATTCGAGTCTTGGCTTGGAGTCGGTACACAGCCCCACGTAAGCAGTCAAGAAGTGGTCGACCTCGTGTGCCGTGACCGTGATGTTGCCCTTGTTGAAGTTCCAGCTGATGAGAGCATGACGGTAGGTATTGACTATGTTGTCCAATTCCTGGTCGAGTCCCTTCAACTTGAGGGCATCTGCGGGATTCAAAACCCTTCGCTTTTGAGTAGTGGTCGACCATGCTTTCTGTCGCTGGCGTAGCGAGGTCGTTGATAAGGCTCGGATTGGTGTCAGGCTGGCACCGCAACGACATTTGCAAGCATGCTCTACTGACGGGAGGGCATGAGAGATGGCCGCGGGCAGCGCTCTCAGGGAGGTCGTAGCCCTCCTCATCGCGGCCAGATAATCAGATCGTGAGCAAGCATGACTTCACGCATCCCCACGACATGCTCATCCACACATATTCCAGCTTTGGGAGTTCTCATTGTGGTATCCGATATATTCGGGAGTGATATGAGCTTGTACCGTCGGCTAGTCGTCCGGACGCGCCACAAATTTCATGCGGGACGCGACCTCATATGAAGAAGTTGGGTGTTTGAGCCCAGTGCCTTTACATGCTCATATTTCCACCTGCACCACCTCCCACTACCTCTTAATAATTCGCCGCAAATCAAGATGTCCCTCTCGATACCAAACGCTCCGAACGCAGGACTCTTCAAATCAGGCTACCAAAAGTACTCCATCGCCCAGCCTACCTACACCCCCTCATACTAACAAATACTCCAGCTATGATGCCGAAGATGGCGCCGTCATTCGCAATATTGAAGCCTGTCGAACGATCGCCCAGACCGTACAAACCTCCCTAGGCCCTTATGGTCGCAATAAAATCGTCATAAATCACCTGCAAAAGATGATCCTCACAAACGATGCCGCAACGATTCTGCGAGAGCTGGATGTGGTGCACCCGGCGGCAAAGCTCATAGTCATGGCATCGCAACAACAAGAAGCAGAGATGGGCGATGCGACGAACATGGTCTTTGCCGGAGAGCTGCTGAAGAAAGCGGAGGAGTTGCTACGGATGGGCTTGAAGACGAGTGAGATTGTCAAGGGCTACGAGCGAGCACAGGGCTTTGCGTTGAAGGCGCTGGAAGAGCTTGAAGTCGACCGAGTGGACGACATCCGGGACCAGGCTGAGCTGGCGAAGGCACTACGGACGGTCATCGCAGCGAAGCAGTCAGGGAACGAGGTGCTGCTGGCTGATATGGTCGCTGAGGCAGTCTTGGCAGTGCTTCCCAAGAATCCCTACAACTTCAACATTGACAACATTCGCGTCGTCAAGATCATGGGTGGCTCACTCGAGCAATCAAAAGTCGTCAGAGGCATGGTCTTTGGTCGCGAGCCCTCAGGCACAGTCAAGAAGGCCACGAAAGCGAAAGTGGGCATTTTCAGCTGCCCGATAGACATCTCGCAAACCGAGACGAAAGGTACAGTCCTACTCAAGACCTCAAAAGAGCTGCTCGACTTCACGAAAGGCGAGGAGCACCAGATCGAAGCCGCCATCAAGGAGCTACATGACTCTGGCGTGCGGGTAGTAGTGGCAGGCGCCACAGTGGGCGAGCTGGCACAACACTACCTCAACCGCTTCAACATCCTCGTCATTAAGATCCTCTCGAAATTCGAGCTCCGCCGCCTTTGCGCTGTCGTCGGCGCCACACCACTAGCTCGCCTCGGAGCACCCATGCCAGACGAAATGGGCAACATCGATGTCGTCGAGACACTCGAGATCGGCGGCGACAGAGTCACAGTCTTCCGGCAGGAATCGGAGCAAACTCGCACAGCGACCATAGTCCTCCGTGGCGCCACTCAAAACCACCTAGACGATGTAGAGCGTGCGGTGGACGATGGTGTAAATGTCGTGAAAGCCATCACTCGGGATCCCCGACTGGTATCTGGTGCAGGCGCAGCAGAGATGCAGATCCTGGAGCGCGTGGGCGCAATCGGCGACAAGACTCCGGGTTTGAGTCAATACGCGATCAAGAAGTACGCAGAAGCCTTCGAAGTCATCCCGCGCACACTCGCCGAGTCAGCCGGCTTAGACGCCACGGAAGTCCTCGCACGTCTTTACACAGCTCACAACGTGTCCAACGCTCCTCCCGCGACTAACGGCACGAATGGCACCAAGCCCTCTCCCAAGCCCAGCTCGCAAAAGGACGAAGAGACTTCGAGCGAGGAAGATGCCATACCCAGCTTGGGCGTGGACATCGAGAACAATGATGGCACTGGCACCTTAGACGCTGAGGATGAGGGGATCCTGGATCTGATGGTATCGAAGAGTTGGGCTATTAAGCTCGCCACTGAGGCTGCAAGGACGGTGTTGAGCGTTGATCAGATTATCGTTGCGCGGCAAGCTGGTGGGCCTAAGCCGCCGGGCCCGAATAAGGGGTGGGACGATGAGGACTGAGCGCGTGGCTGATTGCAAAGGCGGACTAGTGAAGCACTAGAGCAGCGACTTTCTGGTCTCGAAGGCCATGCGGGTAGATGGCATGTGTGGATCAACGACAGCGTGCGCGTGAAGTCGATCCAGAGGCACTGTGAATCCGTCACCGGGCCTGCGAGACTTCTGTGAGGCTGCGTAGCATGCATACACGATGGAGAGACTGATAGACAGCGCTAGCGTTGTGGAAGAGAGATGTGCCGACAAGAACTGTCATGTCAATACTGCTACAAGGCTATAAGCATATAGCTTCCGTACATCCTACAGCGCCGTTTCAACGCATCCCAATACCCTGGCCAATCTTAGATGCCATGTAGCCACGATAGCAATGCCCGCGTGCAGCGGAGACCAAGTCAGATTATTAGTAAATCCGCACCCCCCTCTGTCCCTCTACTTTCTTTAAATGCGCGTACCAATACACTCAAGAATTGAATTCCGTCTCTTCTCAGCCCGTCCGTCTCTTCTAAACCGCCTCATCTTCTAGGCTACTTCCTCCTCTCCCCATGCCTGCAACCCGCCATTACTCTCCCCATGCACGCCCAGCCCATACGCTCCTCCGCCCAATCCACTCAGTCCAGCGAAACCCTGCTGCAGCGACTGCATCTGCATCTGCTGCTGCTGTGCCTGCGCCTGCGCCAGATTGAAAGCCGGCAAGCTGACTGTGCGACTATGCTGCGCTCCGCCCATTCCACTGCTGCCAGTACCATTCCGCTGTGACGAGCCTTGCTGGCTGTACATGCCGTTCATAGCCGTGCTGTCCCCGTTTGTGAACGGCGAGATGTGCATGCTCTGATGGCTGCCGTGGCCGTAGTGCGATGTCTGAGGGATGTCCAGACCGGAGCTTGTGCGAGTTGCTGAGGGGTGAGACTCATTGGGCGAGCTGTAGAAAGCTTGTTGGGCTGAGGCGGAGGAGACTTGCGGCAGGTATGACTGCGTGTGATGGTGTTGGGGCTGGTGTTGCTGCTGCTGGGGCTGGATGGAATAGTTCGTGGGGCTGTACTCCGCGGAGTGCTGGGCTTGCTGGGCTTGTTGTAGAGAGGACTGCTGAGCTGCCGCAAGGTAAAGTGTCAAAGGGTTGTTGTTACCCGCGTTCAGTATGGTGGAGGGTGTTGGGCCTTGGCTAGGCGCGAAGGTGCTGTGTTGTTGACCCATGCCTGAGCTTGCAGGCGAGATGGACTGGTGCGTTCGGCTTGGCTGGAGACTGCTCATCGGCGATGGCGAGTGCACGCCGGTCTCATAGCCTTGCTGATGCTGCGACTGCTGATGCTGCTGCTGTTGCTGGTGATTCTGCTGGTTGGCCATCTGCCTCGGCGGGTTACCACACCTGTCCTTGCCGAAGTTCACCTTGAAGCGCTTGTACTCCTCCTTACCGCGGACTGCCTCGATGGCTTTGATAGCGTTGGCAATGTTGGTGAAATTGACGAACGCGCAGCTTTTCTCGCGGAGTGCGTTGACGAGCTCAATGTCGCCGTAGTCCTGGAAGTCTTGACGGAGACGCTCCTCGGTCCAACTATCGTCCAAGTTGCCGATGTAGACATTACGTGACGCACCGCCAGATACTGCGAGTGCGATCGCTGGAGGTAGAGCACCAGAGTGTTTGCCCCAGCCAATCTTCAGTCGGCGATTATGTATCATCAGGCCTTGCAAATTGCTCAATGCGTAGAATGACGCTGCTGATGTCGGGTCAATGAATGTCACGAAGCAGATGTGTTTGTCAGGTATGTATCGAATGTGATGCAAGAGTCCACCTCGCACAACATTGCAGATCTCCTCGATCGTCGTCTCAGGGTGAATGTTGCCCAAGTACACTGTCCGGTTACCCAAGTTGTTCGCACCGCCTGCTGTAGTTGCCACAGCTGCTGCGGCGACGGATTGCTGTGCGAGTGCATTCGTAATCAGATCCCGATCAGCGCCGTTGAGGACGTGTGCGTAGCCCGGTGCGATACCGAGGTACTGCGCGGCGTTCTGCTGTTGTGTCTTCGAGACATACGCGCAGCGGTCCTTGCCGTAGTACACTCGGCGTGGTGCTGCCCACTTGGGGTCCTGGGGAAGCTGGGTAACAGCCTTGATCGCATTTCCGATCGACAGAAAGTGCACGAAGCCGATTGCCTTTTCCTTCACAATCTTGACCGTATCGATAGGACCGAATTTGCCCAAGTCCTCCCGAAGCTCGTCCTCGGTCGTCTCCTCTGGCAAGTTGCCCAAGTAAACATTCCGCGAAGCACCATTTTGTTGAACAGCAAGCGCGACAGATGTCGGTACCGAAGACGGCTTACCCCATCCGATCTTGATATCCTGGCCCTTGACGCAAAGCTTCTTCAAGATTGCATCAGAGTGAAAGTGTGTAGCAGAGCTGCCATCTAAGAAGGATATGAATGCACAATTCTTGTCTGGTAGCATCCGGATCGACTCGATCTGTCCACTGCGAACATGACCAAGGATCTCCTCTGCAGATGTGTCCTGCGGAATGTTGCCCAGGTAGACAGTCCTGCTCGTCCCTGAGATGACGCTCGGAGCCATAGCCATCGGCGCGTACCCGTTCATGACTCCACCATTCAGAGCATTGAAGCCGGTCGTGGGCGATTGCATTGACCCAAAGTATGATGCAGCACCCATCCCAGTGGGCGAGGCAATCTGTGTGAACATGCTGGGCGCAAATGCAGATTGCTGATGTTGGAAGCCATTGATCGACTGTGCTTGCTGGTTGTGTCGAGTACCAGCATTCTGCTGAGTGAATGGTTGGAAGCTCTGAAATTGTGGTGACTGGAAAGTCGGTGGTGAGCCAGGCTGAAATGGGCTGCCCATGAGCAGCTGCGAGGGAAGCAAAGGTGTGAAGTTCATGTCGTAGCCGGTCTGCGGCGACTGCATGTCCGTCCCGTTGAACCCGCTCTGTGACATCTGGCGACTCGTGTTAATCGCCGGAACATTGTTGCGCTGTGGGTGGCGGTCTGCGTAGCCACCAATGGATGGCTGCGTGCTATGGAAGCCGCCGTGGGAGAAGCCCGTACTATCTGGGCTCAGCGTCGACTTCACAGCATACGACTGCGTATGCCTGTGGCCCATGGTAGCGGAAGGCATTGAGTCGCTGAGCTGCATGCCCGGGACGTCCGAACTAGAGTATTCGTATGCTTGCTGATCCTCCTCGCACGGTGATATCTCCTCTACGTGTCCAGAGAAGGGAGTTCTCGGAGCTCAGGTGCAGTGTGGAACAGTTTATGCTTATACGTGCCCGTGGAGGACGTATCCCCAGGATCGGAATCACCCTTCCGATCTCGACCGATTCCAGCTCTTATGATCCAGGTACAGTGGTACGCAGAAGGTCCTCTGTTTCTACCTCCAGCCTCCAGGACAACTTCTCAGCGCTTTGCACTCCTATAAATTAGCTCCGAAGGACAGTGGTCAGTAGAATAGAACAACAAGTATAACGAAGTGTAGAATGAGTGACGAGATCGAAATAGAAAACGGAGAACAGCGCACTGAAAAGAGAGTAGTGTAGCTACGGTCAGAGATACTAGAATGGCGTCGCCATGTGGAAGTGTTATGGAGACATTGAGCGATGGTCCCAGCGGCGCGGGAGATTGCTCTCGGGATAAGGGGCATTTTGTGGCCATGGCGAAGGATCTGTTCGTAGATTTCAATTCCGCTTGCGTAGGTGGGCAACGACGATGAGAGCGTCTCGATCGTCCGGATCCTCTGTACGTGTGAGCTGCCCAGATAAATGTGTCCACGCAATGTCGTATCGTCTATGCTGCAGGTGTTGAAGCGCCAAGGCCGCTGCAAAGTCTCCGACTCAAACGGCGGGCTGTACCTGACGCTAATCTCTATTCGGCGATGGCACAGAACGGCACTGCATGGAATAGGCCTGTAGTCTTCTGATGACATCTTGTACCACATGGCTGTATATAGACGCGATGGAGTCGCTTCTGGTATTCGTCGTTACACGGCGAA